>JAOEJI010360534.1:0-10646 GCA_025448255.1 Umimayanthus chanpuru
TTTTATTTGGGCAAAAGATGGCTGTATTTGGGCAAATTGGTTCTATTTGGGCAAATTGGTTCTATTTGGGCAAAAGTATTTCTATTTGGGAAAAGGTAGTTCTATTTGGGCAAAAGGTGGCTGTATTTCAGAAATTGGTTCTATTTGGGCAAATTTGTTCTATCTGGGCAAAAGTAGTTCTATTTGGGCAAAGGTGGTTCTATTTGGGCAAAAGTGGTTTTTTTTGGGCAAAGGTGGTTCTATTTGGGCAAAGGGTAACTGTATTTGGGCAAGTTGGTTCTATTTGGGCAAATTGGTTCTATTTGGGAAAAAGTTGGTCTATTTGGGCAAAGGTGGTTCTATTAGGGCAAAAGGTGGCTGTATTTGGGCAAATGGGTTCTTTTTAAGCAAATTGGTTTATTTTGGGCAAAAGTAGTTCTATTTGGGCTAAAGTGGTTCTATTTGGGCAAAAGGTTGCTGTATTTGGGCAAATTGGTTTTATTTGGGCAAATTGGTTCTATTTGGGCAAATTGGTTCTAATTGGGCAAATTGGTTCTTTTTCGGCAAAAGTGGTTCTATTTGGGTAAAAATTGTTCTATTTAGGCAAAAGTGGTTTTATTTAGACAAAGGTGATTCTATTAGGGTAAAAGGTGGCTGTATTTGAGCAAATTGGTTTATTTGGGCAAATTGGTTCTATTTGGGCAAAAGTGGTTTTATTTGGGCACAGGTGGTTCTCTTTGTGGTAAAGTTGCCTGTGTCTGGGCAAATTGGTTCTATTTTGGAGGAATTGGTTCTGTTTGGGTAAAGGTGGTTCTATTTGGGCAAAGGTTGTTCTATATATGCAAAAGGTGGCTGTATTTGGGCAAATTGGTTCTATTTGGGCAAATTGGTTCTATTTGGGTAAAAGTGGTTCTATTTGAATAAAACTGGTTCTATTTGGGCGAAAGGTGGCTTTTTTTGGGCAAATTGGTTTTATTTGGGCAAATTGGTTCTATTTGGGCAAAAGTGGTTCTATTTGGGCTAAGGTGTTTCTAATTGGGCAAACGGTGGCTGTATTTGGACAAATTGGCTTTATTTGGGCAAATTGGTTTTATTTGGGCAAAAGTGGTTCTATTTGGGCAAAGGTGGTTCTTTTTCGGGTAGAGGTGACTGTATTTGGACAAATTGGTTCTATTTTGGGGAAAAAATGAATTTGCCCAAATAAAACCAACTTGTCCAAATACTGCTACCCCTGGCCCAATTAGTAACAATTTGCCAAATTAGAACCACTTTTGCCCAAATAACACCGATTTCGCCCAATAGAACAAATTTGCCCAAATACAGCCACCTTTTCACCGACTAGAAGAAAATTGTCCAAAAAGAACCAATTTGCCCAAATACAGCAACCTTTTGTCTATATATAAACAACTTTGCCCAAATAGACACACTTTTGCCCAAATAGAACCAATTTGACTAAGTAGAACCAGTTTCCGCAATACAGCCACCTTTTGCCCAAATAGAACCACTTTTGCCCAAATTGAACCACCTTTGCCCAAATAAAAGTACTTTTGCTCAAATAGAACCAGTTTGCACAAATAGGACCAATTTGCCCAAATATAGCCACTTTTCCCCAAAAAGAACATATTTGCTCAAAATAGAATCACGTTTGACCAGATAAAGCCAATCTGCCCAAATAGAACCAATTTGCCCAAATACAGCCACCTTTACCATAAATAGAACCACCTTTGCGCTAATAGAACCATTTTTTGGCAAATAGAACCAATTTGCCCAAATAGAACCAAGTTCCCAAATACAGCCAACTTTTGCCCAAATAGAAAGAACTTTGCCCAATTAGAACCACTTTTGCCCAAATGAAACCAGTTTGCCCAAAATAGAATCACTTTTGCCCAAATAGAACCAGGCTGCCTAAATGAAACAAATTTGCTAAAATAGAACCAATTTACCCTAATACAGCCTCCTTTTGCCCAAATAGAAACAATTTGCACAACTAGAACCCCTTTTGCCTAAATAGAATCAAGTTGGCCAAATAAAACGAACTTGGCCAAATGCAGCCACCTTTTGCTCAAAGAGAACCACCTTTGCGCATATAGAAGCACGTTTGCCCAAACGGAACCAATTTCCCCAAATAGAACAAATTTGCCCATATACAGCCACCTTTTCACCAAATAGAACGAAAGTGCCAAAATAGAACCAAGTTGACCAAATACAGCCACTTTTTGCCCAAATAGAACAATCTTTGCCCAAATAGACACATATTTGCCCAAATAGAACCAATTTGACCAAATAGAACCAATTTGCTCGAATAGTGCCACCTTGTCCCCAAATAGAACCAATTTGCCCAAAGAGAACGATTTTTGCACAAATACCACAAATTTGCCCAAATAGACCCAAGTTGCCAAAACAGAGCCAGCTCTTGCCCAAATAAAACCCCCTTTCCCCAAAATGAACCCATTTTACCCAAATAGAACCAATTTTAACAAAAAGAACCACTTATGCCCAAATTGAACGAATTTGCCCGAAAAGAAGCAATTTCCAAAATAGAACCCTCTTTGCCCTACTAGAACAACTTTTGCCCAAATAGAACCAATTTGGCCAAATACCGCCACCTTTTGCGCAAATAGAAACACCTTTGCCCAAATAGAACCATTTTGCCCAAATAGCACCAATTTGCCAAATAAAGCCACCTTTTGGCCAAAAAGAACTACGTTTGCTAAAATAGAACTACTTTTGCCCAAATAGACCCTACTTGCCCAAATACAGCGACGTTTTGGCCCAAGTAGAACAACCTTTGCCCAGAGAGAATCATTTTGCTCAAAGACAGCCACCTTTTCCCCAATTAGAGCCAACGTTTCCCAAATAAAAGGACTTTTTCCCAAATAGAACCAATCTGCCCAAACAGAACCAATTTCCGAACTACAGCCAGGTTTCGTCGAAATAAAACCACCTTTGCATAAATAGAACCACTTTTACCGATACAGAAGCAATTTGCCCAAATAGATCCAATTTCCCCAAATACAGCCACCGTTTGCCCAAATAGAACCACCTTTGCCTAAATAAAACCAATTTGCCCAAATAGAACAATTTTTGCGCAAATAAAACAAATTTGCCCAAATAGACCCAAGTTGCCAAAGCAGAACCACCTGTTGCCCAAATAAAACCCCCTTTCCCCAAATAGAACCACTTTTGCCCAAATAGAACCAATTTGCCCAAATAAAACCAATCTGCCCAAATACAACAACCTTTTGTTCAGAAAGAACTACCTTTGCCCAAATATATGCACTTTTGCCTAAATATAACCAATTTCCCCAAAGAGAACGACTTTTGGACAAATAGAACCAATATGCCCATATAGAACCAATTTGCCCAAATTCAGCTATGTTTTGGCAAAAAAGAACCACCTTTGTCCAAATAGAACCACTTTTCCTCAAACAGAACCAATTTGTTCGAATAGAAACAACTTGCCCAAATACAGCCACCTTTTGCCCAAACAGAACTATATTTGCCCAAAAAAAAGCCACTTTTACCCAAATAGAACCAATTTGAACAAAAAGAACCACTTACGCCCAAATAGAAAGAATTTGCCCGAGTAGAACCAATTTGCTTAAATACGGCCACATTTTGCCCAAATAGAACCCCCTTTGCCCTAATAGAACCACTTCTGTCCAAGTAGAACCAATTTGGCCAAATACCGCCACCTTTTGCGCAAATAGAAACAGCTTTGCCCAAATAGAGCAACCTTTGCCCAAATAGAACCAATTTGCCAAATAAAACTACCTTTTGGCCAAATAGAAGTACCTTTGCTAAATTAGAACCACTTTTGCCCAAATAGAACCAATTTGCCCAAATTGACCCAATTTGCCCAAATACAGCAACCTTTTGGCCCAAGTAAAACAACCTTTGCCCAAATAAAACCACTTTTGCCCATATAGAAGCAATTTGCCCTAATGAAACAAGTTTTGCCCAGAGAGAACCAATTTGCCCAACTGGAACCAAATTGCCCAAAGTAAGCAACCTTCTCCCCAAATAGAGCCAACGTTTCATAAATAAAATCACTTTTTCCCAAATAGAACCAATTTGCCCAAATAAAACCAATTTCCGAACTACAGACACGTTTTGCCGAAATAAAACCACCTTTGCATAAATAGGACCACTTTTAACCATATAGCACCAATTTGCCCAAAGAGAACCAATTTGCCCAAATGCAGCCACCTTCTGCGCAAAAAGAACCACCTTTTCCCAAATAGAACCACTTTTGCCCAAATAGAACCAAATTTCCCAAACACAGCCACCTTTTGCCCAAATAAAACCCTTTTTGCCCAAATAGAACCAATTTGCCCAAATAGAACCACTTTGCCGAAATATAACCAATTTGCCCAAATAAAACCAGTTTCCCAAATAGAGCCACCTTTTGCGCAGATAGAACCACCTCTTCCCATATAGAACCACTTTTGCCCAAATAGAACCACATTTGCCCTAATAGAACCATTTTTCGCAAGTAAAACCAATAACCCCAAATACAGCCAACTTCTGCCCTAATCGAAGGAATTTTGCCCAAATAAAACCATGTTTTCCCAAATAAAACCAATTTGTCCAAAAACAACCATTTTACCCAAATAGAGCAACTTTTTGCCCAAATAGAGCCAATTTGCCGAAAACAGAAGCACTTTTTCTTAAATAGAACCAAGCTGCCCAAATAGAACGAATTTTCCCAACTACAGCCACCTCTTAACCAAATAGAATCACCTTTGCCCAAATAGAACCATTTTGCCCAAATAAAACCATTTTTGCCTAGTAAAACAAATTTGCTCAAATACAGCCATCTTTTGCCCAAATAGAACCAATTCGCCCAAATAGAACCACTTATGCCCAAATAGTACCAATCTGCCCAAATACAACCAATTTGCCCAAATTCAGGCAGCTTTTGCCGAAATAGAACCACCTTTGCCCTAATAGAATCTTCTTTGCCCAAATGAAACCAATTTCGCAAATACCGCCGTTTTTTCGCTAATAGAACCACGTTTGCCCAAATAGAACTACTTTTGCCCAAACAGAATCAATTTGCCCAAATAGAACCATTTTGCCCAAATAAAACCAATTTGCCAAATAAAGCCACCTTTTTGCCAAATAGAACTACTTTAGCTAAAATAGAACTACTTTTGCCCAAATAGAACCAATTTGTTCAAATAGACCCAACTTGCCCAAATACAGCGACCTTTGGCCCAAGTAGAACCACCTTTGCCCAATTAAAACCACGTTTGGCCATATAGAAGCATTTTGCCCAAATAGAACAACTTTTTCCAGAGAGAATCAATTTGCCCAACTAGAACCAATTTGCCCAAAAAGAACCAAATTGCCCAAATACAGGCACCTTTTGCCCAAATAGGACCTCCATTGCCCAAATGCAACAACTTTTTCCCAAGTAGAACCAATTTGCCTAAATAGAACCACTTTTGCCCAAATAGCATCAAATTGCCGAAATATAACCAATTTCCCCAAATACAGCCACCTTTTCCCCAATTAAAACCACATTTGCCCTAATAGAACCATTTTTTCGCAAATAGAACCAAATTGACTAAATACAGCCAACTTTTGCCCTAATAGAAGGAACTTTGCCCAAATAGAACCATGTTTTCCCAAATAGAACCAATTTGCCCAAAAAGAACCATTTTGCCGAAATACAGCAACTTTTTGCCCAAATAAAGCCAATTTGCCCAAAATAGAATCAGTTTTGCCCAAATAGAACCAAGCTGCCCAAATAGAACCACTTTTGAACAACTAGAACCAAGTTGCCCAAATAGAACCAATTTGCCCAAAAAGAGCCGCTTTTTGCCAAAATTCAGCCACTTTTTGTCAAAATAGAACCAATTTGCCAGACATAAAACCACTTATGCCCAAATAAAACCAATGTGCCCAAATAAAACCAATTTGCCCTAGTACAGCCACCTTTTGCCCAAATAGAACCACCTTTGCCCAAATAGACCCAATTTGCCGAAATGGCACCATTTTCCCAAATAATAGCAAGTTGGCCAAATACAGCCACCTTTTGCCCAAAGAGAACCACCTTTGCCCAAATAGAACCAATTTGCCAATTTAGAACCACTTTTGCCCAAATAGAACCAATTTGCCCAAATAGAACCAATCTTCCCAAAGAGAACGAATTTGCCCAAATTCAGGCAGCGTTTGCCGAAATAGAACCACTTTTGCCCTAATAGAACCTTCTTTTCCCAAATGAAACCAATTTCCCAAATACCACCATTTTTTCGCTAATAGAACCAACTTTCCCAAATAGAACTACTTTCGCCCAAACAGGATCAATTTCCCCAAATAGAACCAAATTCCCCAAATACAGCCACCCTTTCCGCAATAGAACCACCTTTGCGCAAATAGAACCACTTTTGCCCAAATAGAACCAATTTGCAGAAATAGAACCAATTTGCCCAAAAAGAGCCACCTTTTGCCCAAATTCAGCAACTTTCTGTCCAAATAGAACCAATTTGCCCAAAATAGAATCACTTTTGCACAAATAGAACGAATCTTCCCAAATAGAACCAATTTCCCCAAGTACAGCCATCTTTTGTCTTAATAGAACCACCTTTGCACAAATAGAACCAATTTGCCCAAGTACAGCCACCCTTGGCCGAAATAGAACCAATTCGTTCAAATAGAACCACTTATGCCCAAATGGAACCAGTCGGCCCTAATAGAACTACTTTGCCCAAATACAGCCACCTTTTGCCAAAATAGAACCACCTTTGCCCTAACAGAACCATTTTTGTCCAAATAGAACCAATTTGCCCAAATAGAACCATTTGTGCCCATATAGAACCAATCTGCGCAAATAGAACCAATTTGCCCAAATTCAGGCAGCTTTTGCCGAAGTAGTACCACTTTTGCCCTAATAGAACCTTTTTTGCCCAAATAAAACCAATTTCCCAAATACCGCCACCTTTTGCGCTAAGAGAACCACCTTTGCCGAAATAAAACTACTTTTGCCAAAACAGAACCAATTTGCCTAAATAGTACCAAATTGCCCAAATACTATTCTACTACTAGTCATCTTATGCATAAATAAAACCACCTTTGCCCAAGTAGAACCACTTTTGAACATCCAGAACCAATTTGCCCTTATACAACCAATTTGCCCAAAAAGAGCCACCTTTTGCCCAAATTCAGCCACTTTTTGTCCAAATAGAACCAATTTGCCCGAAATAGAACCACTTATGCCCAAATAGAACCAATGTGCCCAAATAGAACCAATTTGCCCAAGTACAGCCACCTTTTGCCCAAATAGAACCACCCTTGCCCAAATAGAACCACTTTTGCCCAAGTACAACCGATCTGCCCAAATAGAACCAATTTGCCGAAGTACAATCACCTTTTGCCGAAATAAAACCAATTCGTTCAAAGAGAACCACTTATGCCCAAATTGATCCAATCTGCGCAAATAGAACTACTTTGCCGAAATACTACCACGTTTTGGCGAAATAGAACCACCTTTGCCCTAAAAGAACCATCTCTGCCCAAATAGAACCAATTTGCGCGAATACAGCCACCCTTTGGGCAAATAGGACAACCTTTGCACAAATAGAACCACATTTGCCCAAATAAAATCAGGTTGCCCACATAGAACCAATTTGCCCAGAAACAGCCACCTTTTGCCCAAATGGAACAACCTTTGCCCAAATAGAACCACCGTTGGCCATATAGAACCAATTTACCCAGATAAAACTAATTTGTTCAAATACAGGCACCTATAGCGCATATAGAACAACCTTCGCCCAAGTAGAACCACAATTGTTCAAAAAGACCCAATTTTCCCACATAGAAGCACTTTTGCTCAAATAGAACCAATTTGCCCAAATAGAACCAATTTGCACAAATAGAACCACCTTTTGCCCAAGTAGAACAACCCCTGCCCTAATAAAACCAGGTTTGGCCGAATAGAACCAATTGCCCCAAATTGAACCAATTTGCCCAAATACCGCCACCTTTTCCCCAAATGGAAGCACCCTTGCCCAAATAGAACCACTTTAGCCCAAATAAAAGCAATTTGCCCCAAAACACCCACCTTCACCCAAATACCACAACTGTTGCCGAACTACAACCAATTTGTCCAAATAGAAAGAGTTTGCCCACATATAAGAATTTTTGCGCAAATGCAACCACTTTTGCCCAAATACAACCATTTTTTGCCCAAATAGAACGACTTTTGCGAAAATAGTACCAACTTGCCGAACTAGAACTAATTTGTACAAATACAACCACTTTTGCCCAAACACAACCACCTTGTGCCGAAATAGAACCAGTTTTGCCCAAATAGAATCTATTTACGCAAATACAACAACTTCTGCCAAAATACAACTATTTTTTGTTTAAATAGAATCACTTTTAACCCAAATAAAACCAATTTCGCCAAATAGAAACAATTTGCTCAAATACAGCCATTTTCGCCTAAAAGGAACGACCTCTTGCACAAATGAAACCACGTTTGCCCAAATAGAACCAACTTACCCAAATGGAAACTTTTTTGACCAAATACAACCACTTTTGCCCAAATACAACCACCTTTTGCGCAAATAGTACCAGTTTTGCTTAAATAGAACCAATTTGCCCAAATACAACCACTCTTGCCCAAATAGAACCGCTGTTGCCCATATAGAAGCAATTTACCCAAAATGAACCAATTTGTTCAAATACAGCCACCTTTTGCGCAAATAGAACAACCTTTGCCCAAATAGAACCACATTTGCCCATAAAAACCGCAATTTTCCCAGATAGAACCACTTTTTCCCAAATAGAACCAATTTGCCCAAATAGAACCAATTTGCTTAAATACAACCACCTTTTGCCCAAATAGAACAACGCTTGCACTAATAAAACCACTTTTGGCCGAATAGAACACATTGGCCCAAGTAGAACCAATTCAATTTGCCCAAATACAGTTAACTTTTGCCGAAATGCAAGCACCTTTGCCCAAATAGAACCACTTTAGCATAAATAGAACTAATTTGTCCAAAAAAAACCACTTTCGCCCAAATACCGCAACTGTTGCCCAACTAGAACCAATTTGCCCATATAGAAGAGTTTGCCCAAATACAACCATTCTTGCCCAAATACCAATGCCTTTGGCTAAAATAGAACCACTTTTGCCCAAATAGAACCAGTTTTCCCGAATAGACCCAATTTCCACAAATAGTAGCACTTTTGATTAGACACAACCATCGCTTGCCCAAATACAACCACCTTTTGCCCAAATACGAGCCCTTTTGCCCAATTAAAGCCACTGTTGCCCAAATAGAACGAACTTGGCTAAATAGAACGAATTTGCAGAAATACTACCAATTCTTCCCAAATACAACCACCTTTGGCCCAAATACGAGCCCTTTTGCCCAAATAAAACCACTGTTGGCCAAATAGAACGAATTTGGTTAAATAGAACCAATTTGCCGAAATACTACCAGTTCTTCCCAAATACAACCACCTTTTGCTTAAAGGGAACCATTTTTGCCCAAAGAGAAACAATTTGCCCAAAGAGAAGCAATTTGCCTAAAAAGAACAAGAATTTGCCGAAATAGAATCACTTTTGCCCAAATAGAACCAGTTTCCGCAAATAGAAACTCTTTTGCCCAAATACAACCACCTTTTGCCCAAATAGGACCACTTTTGCCCAAATAGAACCACTTCTGCCCAAATAAAACTAATTTGCCCAAATACAACCTATTTGCCGAAATACAACCACTTTTGTCCAAATACAACCACCTTTTGCTCAAATTGAGCTACTTTTGCTCAAAGAGAAACAATTTGCCCAAATAGAACCAATTTTCCCGAAATAGAACCACTTTTGCCCAAATACAACCACATTTTGCCCAAATAGAACAACTTTTGCCCAAATAAAACCACTCTTGCTCAAACGTTAGCAATTTGCCCAAATACAACCACTTTTGCAGAAATACAAGCAGCTTTTGCCCAAATACAACCACTTTTGCCCAAATAAAACCACTTTTGCCCAAATAAAAGTAATTTCCTCAAATAGAACCAATTTTCCGAAATACAACCACTTTTGCCCAAATACAACCACCTTTTGCCCAAACGGAACCACTCTTGCCCAAATAGATCCAATTTGCCCAAATATGCAAATACAACCACCTTTGCCCAAATACAACCACTTTTGCCCAAATACAAGCACTGTTGCTTAAATAAAACCAATTTGCCCATATAGAACCAATTTGCCCAAATAGAACCACTTTTGCCCAAATACCACCACTCTTTTTGCCCAAACAGAACCTCTTTTGCCCAAATAGAACCAATTTGTCCAAATAAATGCAATTTGCCCAAACACAACCACCTTTGCCCAAATACAACCACTTTTTGCCTAAATAGAACCACTTTTACCCAAACAAAACCGATTTACCCAAATACAACCAGTTTGCCCAAATACAACCACGTTTGCCGAAATACAACCCCCTTTTGACCAAATGGAACCATATTTGCCTTAATAGAACTAGTTTGGACATATAGAACCAATTCTCTCAAATACAACCAGTTTTGCCCAAAAAGAATCACCTATTTGCCAAATAGAACCACGTTTTCCCCAAATAGAAAAAATTTGTCCAAAGAGAACCATTTTGCCCAAATAGAACAACTTTTGCCCAAATACAACCAATTTG
>JAOEJI010360645.1:0-10645 GCA_025448255.1 Umimayanthus chanpuru
AGTTTCAGTTGCTGTTGAAATAGCATTTCTAGCTGGTTAATGATAGTCGTTGTTCCGATCCGTTTGAAATCAATCTATAATTATAAGTATTTACCCCTACTTGCAGTGTACCTGAAGTCGAAATGACAAGCGCAGATGTTGACCCTGATGGCCGCGATCGTTGGCTGGCAGCCGTGGAGGCAACAAGCATTGCACAGAAAGCAATAGCACCGCTCATACAACGAGAATTTCATGACAAGCATGAACGCCTATTTAGATCTCTACCTTTGGAAGACATTGGAATTTGTGAGTGTATGCCCTGTAACTGTGAAAACAGCAAAGTTGCTACATGTAAATTGCATATCTGTTCAGTTTGCCCCGGCAACGGTACTATCAACAACTGTCCAGCATGCGGAGCTATCAAGGTGGAGCTGCAACGTCCGTATAAATCAGGAGAAAAATCTAGACTCTGTTGGCAAAACAGTAAATGTATAAACTGGAGAAACGAGCCTTGGGAAGTGGCGAAAATCTTCATGAAACCTCTCAAATCACGGGCAAAGAAGGTAACAGACGCCAGAAGCACTGATCTCAGCAACCTTCTCCACGTTATTGATTGGCGTTTTGTTCCGCGCTTATCCATTGATCACATCATTCTTGAGAATGTATGCAAAGCAAGGAACATGTGGACACATGATTCAGATATGGAACTTTCAGAAGATGAAATGAATAATTGTTTCACTGTTATCGAAAAGTTGCTGATTGATCCTGTCTTCGCTAACGACGAAGACGCAAAGAATGCTCTTGAAGAATTGAAGAAGTTACAAGATCCTGTGAACCGTCCAATCATCTTATGGGAAAAGAAAGAGGCTCTACAACAAAATGTTAATCAACTCTTGCAGCATGTTAAGGACAAGCATCAGGAAAGAGTGGAACATGGCCAAAAAATGCTGACAAGGACAAAAGACTGGTACGATCCTCGTGTGATGGGAAGACAACGGTAGGTAGACTTTCCATTGACAGTTGTTTCTTACTGTTAACTTTATTAATAATAATAATAATTAATAATAATAATAGTAACAATAATTATAAAAATAATAATAATAATAATAATCTTTATTAATAATAATCTTTATTAAGATTATGATATATTTTTTTATTTGCAGTACATAAATATATAACTATGCTATAATCAAGAGTTCGTTTTCATACAAGTATTTAATATGACATGCGAGTTGGGAGGCTAAGTAAACTTGTAGGTTTTCTAGTTAGCCCCCCTTCCATTTACTTCAATACAAAAATAATTAAGAAAACTTTTAAAAACAATAAAAAGAGGGTGATCCTAATGGAACTTATCTAGATATTCTATACGTTACTTTGTTGTTTATATAGTAAATAGTATTTCAGTAATGTAGGAAGTGCGATTTTGGTCGAGTCTTTTATCGAAGTGGAAATGTCTTTTCAAATCAATACATGGCAACGAAAAAATTGTCTTATGATATTGGTTCGTATTCCCATCCAAAAAATAATGTGTTTTATGCATATCTGGTGCTGTATCTATGAACATTCTTTGCGTATTGAAACATATTATAAAAGACTTCGGGCAAAAGATCTTTATGCCATATTTATACAATATTAAAATAAAACATAATTAAACATTAACCCTTAACAAAAATCCTAATTTCAACACTATTCTCGACCTTAATCCTAACCACAGTCAGAACCCTTAACTTACTCTAAAATGCTTTTATGATTTTCCATTAATCAATATTATAGTTTGTCATTACCACGTTTCTTCAGAAGCTGGAACATATCGTTCAAAATACAAACGTGTTACAGATTGAAATATATTACCATCTAATTGACACCTGTCAATTGTAAAATTAAAATATAAAGGAAGAGTTAAATTTTTGTATAGCTACAATAACAGTTGTAGTTATAATTCATTAATCAGGAATATAAAATATGTTCATGTTCTGCGCTGTCGAGTCTAACAATATGAAATGGTACATACAAATTTGTGATTGATAACCAAAATACCACAAATAAACACGCATTAACCTCTAAACCACAACGTACCTAGACAAGGAGGATCAATTTGACCTCCATAAGAACTTTCAAATGGTCACACATAAAAAGTCAAGCTTTGGTATGGAATTAATTTTAGTCTAGCTAATCACTTTACATCACAATAACTAAGATAGCTTTTATAATTATACATTGCATACAATGTCCTTCATTTTGGCCGCCATCTTACGTTTCTTCAAAAAACATTTTTTTTTTTTATCCCAGTCAGTATGGTAAATTTTTATGAAGTTAATAGAAAAGATGTATTTTCAATAACAAATAAGGAAATTTCGTAGAGTACAATGAAAAAAGAAAGTAAGACGTATTTTTGTCAAATATTTTGACAGCGAAAGCCGTGAGTTTTGGCTTGCGGTGGCTTTGGCGACCAAAATTGCAAAAGAGGGAATAGCACCGCTCACACAACGAAAGCTTGAAAACTGGCATGGAAATCTATTCTACCCTGAAGACTCTTCACCCTTGGGAACAATAGGAAGCTGCGTCTGTAAGCACTGCAACTGTGAAAAGACAAAAGTTGCTACATGTAAGTCCTGCGTCTGTACAGTGAAGCCGGGCAAACTCAGATACTGTAAAGAATGTGCAGACATCAAAGCGGCGCTCAAACGTTCACTACAGTCGAAACAGCATTTTAGATTCTGCTGGGAAAACAGTAAATGCAAAGAGTGGAGAAACAAGCCTTGGGAAGTGGCAAAAGTTTTCATGAGTCCTCTCGGATTTGGTGCAGAGAAGGTAAAAGACGCCAACAGCACTGATATCAGCGGACTTCTTAACCTCATTGAATGGTGTTTATTCACGACCTTGCTTGTTGATGACACTGTCCTGGCGAATGTACGCGAAGCAAGGAACACGTGGGCACACGAAGCAGAGATGGAGCTTTCAGAAGATGAAATGTATGATTCCTTTTCTGTTCTCGAAGAGCTGCTGAAAGACCAGGAGTTTCGCAACGATGAAGACGCAAGGAAAGCTCTTCAAGAATTAGCAACGTTACGGAACCCTAATGAACGTCCGATAATCTTGAGAGAAAGAGAAGTTGAGTTAATACTCGAGGTAACTGAGTTCTTCGAGTTTACTGTGAAAAACGGATTGAAATTGGTGGAACAACTCGATAACATGCTGACTCTTGTAAACGCTTTGCACGGACTGTTTGTGCGTGAAAGGTACGATGACAGGCCAGTGGAAAGACCAACGGAAAGACGGTACGCAGAAATCATGTTTTGTTGTTTGTTACATTTGATTGTTAATAGTTTTGATAGATGAAATAAATAGACAATTTTTAAGAAAATCAGTGCCATTAAGTCAATAGATTTCCAATAATTAAGTCTCCCTGATTTAGTTGCAATGAAAGATCAAATTGAGAGAGTTAACAAATATAGTTGGCCCCGGATTTTTCCATCTGTGGGTTTTCTCAGCCCTGGAATGTCAGCCGAAGCTTTTTGTTAGCCCCAGATTTTTGTTATTGTAATATCTTGCTGGAATATTACCACTGGGTGACATGACAGGGTCCCGTTAGTTCCTATCATGTGGCCTTTCCAACACATCTAATCAAAAAGCGGCACTGATTAGATTTTTACGTTACCTACAAAACAAAATTTCATAAACAGGGTCTTTTTCAAGCTTAAAATAATGGTACATGTACCTACGTCAAATAGATACCACTTCAAAACTTTATCACGTTTGTCGCAGACGTTGACCTCGTGATGTCCTAGGATCACAATCATGGCACAAAATGAGCCAATCACAGCACAGTAACAGTTATTAAAATTCGCAAAACTGCAAACTTTTGAACATTTTGGAATTTCAAACCTTAGTAGCGTCTTCCCGGAACCTTCAAACTTTTACCACGTGACTTTCTAGATTCACATGATCACAGCACAAGTACAATTAAGCACTGCACAGCATCTGCCTAGTTACTAAAATGGCGTAAAAATTGCACCTTTTAAACATTAGTTGAAATTTGTATCACGTGAGTTACCAGTCAACAGAACCTAGCAAAAGAATAGCCATTCACATCAAAACTTTTAATCTTTACTGTATTGAGCATAAAAGCCACTTTGAAATGCTAGTTTTAGTTATTCGCTCTGCCGTCCAGAATGGATATACTACAAATGTATTTGACTCCATCTTCCAAATATCCCGATCATAGAATGATTTGTGCATAGGAAAGATCTTGAGTGGTCATCCAAGAGATGGCACTTATCAGGGCCGTAGCTATACTCAAAATTTAGGGGGGGGGGGGGATTTGCCCCCCTTGCTTGACGCTAGCTACGGCCCTGCCTATGCGAAAGCTATAAGCTTGTACATTACGTAATCGAGTCCTGCAAGAACATCGCGCCAAAAACATGGAACTTGCTACCAGACCATTTAAGAGCCCTGGCTGGAAAGAACTGTTTGATAAAACAGATGTGTAAATTGTGTTTCTAATATTTTAGATTTTAAACTTTAGTTTAGCATAATTGTATACGTTTTCTAAAAGTTATTATAGTATTGTTTTAAATATTGTGTAAGTTCTATGGTTTTTTTTTACCTAATTCTTAAATTTATTTTTGCTTTTATATTTGGAAAAGACATGTGGAATGGGACAGAAGGCCAAGAGGAGAACGGTACGTAGATCTATAGATCATGCATTTTCAATTGTTAGGGTTGACTGTTAACAGTTTTAAAATAGAACAAACAATTTTTTAACAAAACCAATACCATTAAACGACAAAGTTCCATCAACTATCCGTGATTTAGGTACTAAGTACACAGAACAAACTATCCCTCATCCTTTGATTACTTAATGTTTTATAACTCGACAAAATATGGATTGAAGTTCTGGAAGTACTTGAAACTCGCTTCCTGACCAAATAAGAGCCCTGGCTGGATCTGTTTTAAAGAAGTTATAAAACAGATTCGCAAATTGTATTTCATAATTTTGGATATAAAACTCTAGTTTTAGAATAATTGTATTCGTTTTGTAAGAGTTGTTAGTGTAGTTTCTACGATCTTTTATTTAATTTTTTAAAGACAAGTTGCCTTCAATTTAAAATTGTATTTAATTCAGTACTGGAGTATTTTGGAGTATGTATGTACGTATGTATACAAGTTTAATAAATAGAGTAAAATCCAGCAAATATGCAGGGGTTTGTTTGGATGAAACTTTTACTTGGAACCAACATATTGACAATATATCTAAAAAAATCTCAAGAACTATCGGTGGTTTTAAGCAAGTACCTCAATTCTTACCATCTATTACGCTCAGAACTACCTACAAAGCTGTTATACAACTTCTGTTTGACTACTGGGACGTTGTTTTGTCAAGCCTATATGATAGCTTGGCCAACCGTTTTTACAAACATTACAATTACGGAATAGAGCAGCCCGTGTAACAACCCAATCCTCTTATGCACTAACAGCAACACCTGTAACACCAACAGCAACACCAACAGCAATACCAACAGCAATACAACATCATGACCAACATCTACGACACCAACACACAGACGTGTACACTTGCAGCACGAGCAACAACACCAATACCAACAGTAATACCACATTAAAAATAACACATTCCTATATATCAAATAAAAGTTTGTAGATACTCTTCTCGGAAAACGTTCATTATATGACATTCAAACTGTAGTGTCAATGAATTCTACCTTGCTCTTTCGATCTGTGGACTGTTCGCTTGAACTTAAAGTTAAACTTTTGCTATTTTGTCCAGTCAGAACTCGTGAAAACTGTGAGAAACAACAAAATAACGTAAGAATGTTACTCAGCTAGGTGATCGAGTCTCGCACCGATTGCACAAGAGTAGGGCACAGTAGCATGAAAACAACGTGGAGTTCAAAATTATGTTGTAGTTAAGACCCTGTTTTACACGAGGTAAGTTTTTTCGCAACTAGCAACGCAACACTGTTACGAAACAAGTTTTAGAAAAAAAATATGCGTGAAGTGCACCTATCAATATAAAACCCGTACGGGCAAGGTGCGGGAATTTGACCAATTTTCATTCCCCCTGAGTGGGGCATTTGACAAATTTGTCCTTCCCGGGGGGAGGGCAATTTGGTCGTTGTCAAGCCCGGGACGGGCAATTTGATTGGAGCCTGGGAACGAAAAGAACATTGCAAGGAGCCTCGAGCGATGCCTGAATGCTAAAGTCTGATTAGCATACTGTAGGAACGCTGTGCTTGAACCTAATTTTGTAGCCGTCTCCTGTTGCAGGCAACTCAAACTGGCATTTCCAGAGCGAAATAAATACGTCACCTTGGTACTATTTGACTTACTCATCTTACCCACATCAGTTGTTCCCCGGTCCCATTGACTCGCAGTTTTCTCGTATTTCTGCCAATTGGAGTTACCTGCAGAAGACTCTAAACATGATGGTGCATTTCTTAATCTCAATAAAATCTTGAATTTGTTGCGTTCAGTGCAGTGGTGAACTTGTAGGTGTCATCCAATTTTCTGCAGGGGAAACTGATGGTGATGTATGGTCAGTAACAGTTGGTAATTTCAAACAAAGATAAACGATTTCTTGCCTTTTCCTTTCTTCCCCATTAAAAAAATGCACGAGAAGCAGTGCACACGTTTTTAAAACCACTCAAGATTCAAGAAAAGAAAAATCGGAAACCTTTCTGTTTGTCTGCCACGTACCGGGGGTGGGGAGATTTATTTTGTCGCGGGGTGGGGACCTTCAACTTTATTTGACGACTTTTCTACGCCCGACCCGCGGGCATTTGACAAAAATTTGGGTCACTGACACAAATCCCCGCCCCTTGCCCGTACCTCCCCCCCCTTCCCGGGCTTTACATTGATAGGTTCATAACGCTGGCAACGAAATATTGCAAAACAAGTTGCAGGAAATGTTTAATGTTCTTCTACTTTCAGAAACGTGGGAAAGAAAATTGAAGCACGATACTAGCTATGCTCTACTGTCGTTGCATACCAAGCAGCGAGGTGTTCTCTGAGGAAGATGTTTTACAGTTAAAATGTTTCAGTGTGAGATCATTTCTAGTATGACCCCACAATTCTTTCCAACCTGCAGTAATGAAATTAATGACATCTTCCCTTTAATAATCTTATACTTGAATGAGTTTGGATTGTAACTAAATTCATGCATAAAAAGTCAATATAAACCTTTAGATTTGACTTCAACACCAACAGCGCTAACTAACACCAACAATAGTACTAAGTTTAACACCAAAAATACCAAACACCAGCTTCACTACTAACACCAACACCAACATTATTAACATCAACAAATGCACCAACAACACAAACATCGACACCAGAACCAACCAAATGAACGTCAACACCAACATCAACAACGCTAGCATCAACACCAACACTAACAGTGCTAACACTCACACCAACAATATTAACGTCAACAGCAACACCAAAAATACTAATATCAACATCTGCAACACCAACACAGATACCATAATGACCACTAACATCAACAACCTTACTAATAATCACCCAATCTTCAACACCAACATTAGCAGCAAAAACAATACTTGCGTCAACTGACTAACAATAACATCAACACAACCACCATAACCGGAACGAATACCAACAACAGTAGTAGTATAAACGTAAACACTGACATCAAAGATATCGACAACACTAATTATCAACACCAGTAACGTTAACACCAACAGCAACATAAATACAGCAACACACCAACACAAACACAACTACCACGAATACAAATACGTACACCTACAACACGTGAGCAACAACGCTAGCACTAATACTAACTCCAACACCACATTAATACCTACACACTCAAATTTGTTAATTCGAGTTATTCTTTTTTTAAGGGTGAGGCTGAATATCACTTTCAAGTTATTGGCGTAATGACTTAATTCTATTTTGCTCTTTCGACTTGTTTGTTTGAAGCTTAAAGTTGGTGTTTTGCTATTTTGTCTAATCAGGACACGTAAATATGAAAACAAGAGAAACAACAAATTAGTGTAACAGTTTAATTTACTTAGCTAGGTGATCGAGTCTCGCATCGCACGTACAAGAGTTGACGTTCGATTATCTTGAGAAATGAATGCATGACACCAAAATGGACTTCAAAAGGTAGTTAAGGTCCTGTTATACACGTGCTAATTTTTTTCGCAACTGAAGGAAACGCAACGCCGTTACGAAACAAGTTTCAGACTGAAAAAATGTGCGTGAAACACTGGCGAAGCAAGTGCAGGATATGTGTAATAATCTTTTACCACTATCGGCGTTGAGAACAATTGCAGCATGCTTCTAGCAATTCTCTACTGTCGTGCATAACAGCATAACAAGCTACAACTTGCTTCGTAAAACATTCTGTTCTTGAAAAATAAACACTTTCGTTTAACACTTTACCAATCATAAAAATCCGTATGATTATTTTGCAAAATAAAAATAAAATATAAAAAAATAAACATTTCGAACTAAATTAAATTCGCAAATCCAACTTTAGTATCCGTGTAAAGGATTGAAGTATTTTAGCTCACGACAACTCTTATTGCAATTCACATTACTTTTAGACCCTGTTCACATGGAGTAGGGCTAACCCTTCTAGAAGGGAAAACACATACCTTTGTTTTACATGCCAGAGTTATCTCTGGAGCTAACTCATAGCACCGTTAAAATGCACGCAGGCTTAAAACAAAACCAGATCCGAGGGACTGTGGTCCGATTGCAAATAACCCAACCAAAATTTACTGGTGGTTCTTCCTTTGTTGCCATTGGGCTTGGGACTGATATTTCATCGTTTGGGTCGCGATCTCTCTCATCCAAAGTCACATCGAATCCTAGACTCTTGGTATATGCATCTAGAAATCCAACTGAAGGTAAACCAGCCGTTCTCTCAACCAGCATTCTCCGAAAATGCTCTCCATACTTGTACATCGAATCTCTTGCACGCGAAGCAAGCAATATTAGAATTTTGCGCGCTTTCGGAAGTAACCTTAAACCGCTGTACTAAAACTTGTCCCTCCTAGAAGGTTTATCCCTTCTCGAGCGTTTACATGGCCTAAACAAACAAAACGTTGTCCCTTCTAGAAGGGTAACCCCAGCAAGCTGGTATAGTTTTCCCTACCCCAGGGTTATCCCTCCTCTCATGTAAAGGAAGCAGAAAAAAAATACAATGGAGAGGGATGACCCTTCTAGAAGGGTTATCCCTCCTCCATATAAACAGGGCCTTAAAACATACGAGCTCTAAAACCGTGAATCAGATGTAAAATGATAGGTTATATTTTCTGGAGGTTTCCAGTACTCTGAAGACCGCCATCAACTCTTCTATCGACCCTTTGCTTGGTACACGTTTTCAACATCATCATCATCATTATTATTATTATTATTATTATTATTATTATTATTATTATTATTAGAAAAGCTGTGTCCGTTATAATTTCATCATTTGTTTCCTCGGGAAGATGGTTTAAAGCCTTAAAAAGTATTTCAGTCTGAGAGCATTTCCAGCATGGCCCCCAAGTGCGGATCCACACAACTGTTTCCATTGTTCGACGGAAATTGGTTAGAGTTTTCACACTAATTTTGGCAAAGACACGCTCTGGCCGCGGGATTGTCCATCCGGAAAGTAACTTGTCCTTGTTCACACTTGCACAATCAGTGATCGCCGGTCGCCCGCTCGTAGGTAAAAGTTCGATTTGTTCCAGAATCAATTCTTCTACTCGTTCAGTCTGTTCAAATCTTGCACGATCGTTCAGTATATTCGGTAAAATGTCACAAATCACTAACCACTTCAAAATATTTGTTGACTTACAAGTCACCACATGCGAGTATGAGAGAAATTTGTGAGCTTTGAGACGACCGAAAACATACTTGCGAAGCACCATGTCACAAACGAGATTTACAGGATTTGCCATGCTACATATCTACTACAACGTTGAAACAGAAAGTTGGGTGAAACAAACATTCGATTCGCAATCATTGCGAATGCTTGATCAGAGAAGAATGGAACTGGAGAAAATTCTGTCTGACTAACCCAGAGAGCCCGGAAAGGGGACTTAAGGGAGTTAAAATTCAAATTCCCATGGTTATGCTCACCTTCTCGGCCCCTCTAAACGCTTGCACTTTAGACTATCAATGTTTCGGAAAACAGTCACAATTTTGCATTGTATTGCAACTAAATTCATACAAAGCAAAATAATGGAAACCTTTGGATTTGACTACGAGTAGGACTTAAACGCTTGCCTGCGCAAATGGGCCGGCTCGCAGGCTGACCCACAAGTGCAGGCACTACTTTAATCCTCAACGGCAAAACTGACTTAGGTTCCTCATGTGTTTTTGCTCTTATTGTTGGTTTGAGCCAATCAGAACTTCTGGTTCCATTTATTTGAAATTCCCTGCCATTTGCAGGGGAAACTCTCGTGTTTTTGTTGTCAGAAAAAATTTGAATTTCAAGCTGAAATGGAACCAGAAGTTCTGATTGGCCCAAACCAACAATAAGAGCAAAAATATGACCTTTCTCCGGGGACGTCAGTATTTGCATTACTGTGCACTTTTCCGGCCCGTCGGGTGTGCCCTTGGCATGAAATTGTGAGTCTTGTGACTGGTGTCCAGTCCCTCCGAGCAGCAACGGTTTCTTTGCTGCACT
>JAOEJI010360756.1:0-17817 GCA_025448255.1 Umimayanthus chanpuru
CGTTCTTACTTTGGAGGGATATTTCGTTGTCACGGGAGCAACCTGAGACTTAATTGGGACATTCGCGCACAAGTTACATGTATTTTGCACGGGATCGTGACAAAATCCCCGATTAGTATAGCAGTCAGCAGTGAACTGAACGCGTTGTTTACTTGACCTGAAAAAGCTAGTACAAAAAAGGCAATTATTAGAGATTCTAAAATAGATCCATCTGATATAGATGAACAAGAAAAATCCTGCAAACAATCTACTGTGATGTTTGAGACTCCAGGTCGGATCGGAGGTCGATCGGATGCAGAAACAAATAAATTAATTACCAAAATGTCTCGCCAAAATGTCACTCGTTCCTCTCAGTTTCTTCGATTCTTCCGATTCTGTGGTCCTGCAGGTCCCGCAAACTAAACCCTCCGTTTTATTCTGAAGTTCCCAAGTTGGCAAAGAAGTACAAATGTTCCGCCGGCGATTTGAGCTACTGTACGTGTACGCAACAAAATTTGAGATCGTTCGTCAAAAGTTACATGAAACCCTCTGCAAAATGTTTTCGTGTGACAACAATATTAAACGTGCTGTTTACCTTGTAAAAACTGCTCGATTGCTGTATACAACTCCCACTGTCTTCTATCATCTGAATCCTACTGATACTTCAATTACTTCATACTTGGCGACTTGAAAACCGAGCTTGAAGTTCAGTGAAACATTTTCTATTAACTGCAAGTTCAGTACAAGCTCCAGCCCTGCCCCGTTATTTTTCCCACTCGCATCGGTTAGATACTTTCATTTTTGATTTAAAATATCCCATGGTTAGCATTTCCAGCAGAGGGATATTTGGACGATTATTGTCAAGTTTTCACAGGAAAATATGAATCCAAAATGGTGTTTGGCCCATGGAAAGCCTGAGAATTTAAACGGAGCCCGCACTGCTTAACCAGCGGTTACAAATCGAACTAACAGCGGAGTGAGCGAGTGAGTGACAAAATCGCCCCCTCACAATATGTCATCCATTGCACATGCGTGCACTACGAATGACATAAAAACGCCGTTTTCAAATTTTCCCGGCACAGTGTGAACGTAGTCTTAAAATTGATCGGTGCGTGAACAAAAGAGTATATTTAAATTACTGGCGATTGTTGTAGTTACGTTGGGGGAAAATTAATAGACAGATTATATATATAGCTTTTATTGAAGTCATCTCTCCATCAAATGTTTATTAAAATGTAATTTAAGTATCAATTTGTAACAAACAGTAATCTAATTTAAAATAAGTTTTTATGCCTTAAAAAAAAACTATGTTATAACTCGTGGTAAATGCAGCCTTACTTCCGGAGATAATTTTAACCCTAGAACGGCCAAGCCAGTATTGCCAACAAATCGATTTCAACGATTTCACAAATGGTTGCACACAAAAGTTTGAGATTTGGGTTAGCTTTGGGTTAGCTAGTTTCATTTCATAACAACAAAATTTTGATTAAGAACTGTTGCATGGTAACAGTCGTTTCATAGCATGTCCCCTTTTGGCCGCCATCTTGGATTTTTCAAAATTTTATTTTTAGCAAAACTGCAACGAAATTTTTTTGAACTCAAATTTTGTCCAGAAATACCGTTTCTTGATTCAAACTTTAGTTTGATTTATAATTAATTTTGAATAAATTACAAGTGACGTCGTCATCCAATTACCGTCAAAAGATATAATGGTACTGCAATTTCTATTTTGACAACTCCAAAGCATTAACATGGATTTTGACTCTCCCCCCCCTTTCTTGGCCGTTTAAGGGTTAAAGAAAGGGCTGCGAAGACGGATAAAGGAATACATTCTGTCATTGTCCATCATGATCATCGTGATCGTCACCACCATCACCATCATTGTCATCATTATCACTATCATCAATGTCATCATCGCAATCAAATGTCATCACCAGAATCATCCTCATCATCACTATCACCATCATCATCGCTTCATATACATTAGTGGTTGGCAAGGTTTACAACTCAGCTGGTCGTGACAGCAGGTTTGAAATAAGTAAGTATTGTACCACAGCTTGGTCTCAAGACACTTGGCTTCTGTAGTCAGTAAGGAAGAACAAATATTGTAAGTACACAGTAACTTAGAACTTCCAAACCATCCAAGAAATTTCCCATCATGACAGGCCCGGCGGAACCGGTCCGGTTGGTCTGGCCATGGCTGGACCAACTTTTGAACTTGGTCGCATTTTTTTTAATTAAAAAAAATTAAGAACTTTTTAAAATCAAAGATGTATACAATAATACGGCGATATCTTCTAACAGGAAAATAGCGACAAATTGTGATAGTGGCATTCAACCTACGCACTTAGGATAGCGATAATTGTCAATTTGCTGCTAAATACATGCAATTTTCACCGTAAGTTTCGGTTCATTTTTTGTGAATTCCCTCTGAGAATGTGCCAAAGAAGCTAAATTTCAGAATTTCCCAGGGGAGCATGCCCCCAGACCCCCCTACTGTACCCGCACCTTTGGTGCTCTATCCTATTTTAGCCGGACCAACTCTGAACTGCTTCCGCCGGGCCTGCATGAACAAATCAAGCACTTGCCAACACCTTACAACAAAACCTAACCAATTGTTGGGAAGCAAAATAACTGCTTTGTGAGCATAAGAAAGCAAGGTTTTCTTCTAAATTTGACATAGGACAAACTCAGACAAAACAAACTCGGTTGAGGGTCTGTTGGCCTCAAGGGATTTAAATAGGGAGCATAGACTTACGAACTGGAGGGTTTGTTGGCCTCAAGTGCTGTAAATAGGGAGTATCAGTTTATAAACTGGGGGTCTGCTGGCCTCAAGGGCTGGCAAATAGTGGGCAGCGGCTTATACATTGTAAGCTGAGGGGTTGTTGGTCACAAGGGCTTGTAAATAGAGAGCATCAGCTTATAAACTGGGGAGGGGGGCTTAATTCTGACACCAAAAGCCCATGTGACTTCAGACTAACTCATACCTGTGAACTGTCCCACTTTTATCGGGACAGTCCCAACTTATGACTTTCAAAACCTCTAAAAATAGAAACGTCCCAATTTTCTAGAATTTCAGCTGGTAAATATTACTGTTTTTAAAGTACTATTTAAGATATACATCAGCATTTTTCTGTAAGTTGAGAAGAAATTTATTTTGTCGATCCAAATCGTACAAATGAATGGATCATGGATTTCAGTGTGGAGTGAAGTGTTTTCAGTGCCCAATGTGCCTGTGGGATTTGATGGGAAACTTTATTCTGTGGTGAGCGGTGAGGAGAGAGGGAGGGGGTGTTGGAGCAATGAGGAAAGTATCCTGATTTCTGATTTCCAAATGTTGGCAGTTATGCTAACTGAAGGGTTTTGTATCAAATCCAAGGTGTATGATGAGGTCAGAGCGTATTTTCCTTGGCTGTAGACCCTGTTGGCTTTCAGTGCAAGAACTGGGGGAGGGGGGGGGGGGGTGGAAGTGCACTTTTTGGTACACATGACTGCATACTTACTTGCGAGGTCTTTGCAGGTTGTGCAGAAGAAGATCCATTTTCCTTTGGTGAAGGAATGCTATCAATGTCTGCTTGATTTGTTGGTTCTCCGAGAGTCTCATCCTTAATGCCATACTTAACATTCATGTATTTACTCAACTTTGTCAGCCAGTTGTCATTTATTGATGCTTGTTCTTCAACAGCTAAATTCTTCGATTCCAAGTCAGAAGGATTACCAACTACTTTACTAACAGAACCCTCTTTCTCATTGTCAGTTGATTGTTGAATTGTTGCCAAAATTTGCCTTTTCCTGTGTGAATGAATTGTATCAACCTCTTTTTGTTGTAATATAGTTTCATTGTCTGCTTCAGGCATCGTAGATCTAACACACAATCGTTTCCTTTGTGGTGATTTGGGGGAATTCTCCTTTCTTGCAGCACAGTTTGTTTTATCCTCACACTTGTTCTCTTTACTGCTTTCTAAACAATTCTGGTGACTTGAGTCAGTTACACTAGACTTGAAAAATAGCTTGGAATGTTGTTCTAGTGTAACAGCACTTTTTGGAGATGTGTCTAATATTTCATCTGAGGGTAAGCACTTGCTGTTATTAACATCAACATTTATGTTATGGGGTTCATTTTGCTCCAAAGAGGTTCGATTACTTGATTCCTGCTCAAGTGGTCTCTTTCTTGGAGTTTTCTTCAACCATGTTCTTAGTAGCTGTTGCGGACTCTTGCATTTAATTCCCACCTGTGGTGAGCCAGGGGGGTGCAATGGAGATAGCTGTACTGATAAAGGTGATTTGGGTACATCATAATCATACACAGGAAATGGCGCAAGGGAACCTGCAGAAAACAACATTCTTTTAGCGCATTAAATAATATTTATCCTTCACCAAGATACATGTATTGGTAAAGAAACAGTGGCAATAAAACAAGTATTGTATTCTACTGTAGATCCAGCCTGATTTGAGGGTGGAGTGGGGGGGATGGGGGGTACAACTTTTTCATGCCCACAATATATGAAATATGAAAGAGTTGCAGATGCTAGCATTTTAGTATATTAAAACAACAGGTATATAAAAGGGTACCATTTCTTTTCACAGTTTGTAGTTTCTATTGTATGTACCTGTATATGTTTTGGAGGCCTGTGCAAAAGCGACCTACTGCAAGTGCCGGTTTAGACACCTTTCAGAAAACCTCAAAGTTATCTACTTTTTCTATAATGCTACAGTGGCTACATTGGCCACAGGAATCATATTGTATGTGTACCTGTCCCAACACATTTTTCTTCTAGTCCAAGTTGAGTTTCCACCCAAACAATACTAAACGACTTTAATTTTGACTACCAAAGAAAAACTTCCAAAATACCAAGAGAATCATATAACCTCTCCTGGGGGTAAAACTTTCCTCCCTCCATTTCTGGACTTATATTAAAACAAAAACGACTTAATAAATAGATAACCTAAACAGGAAAAGGTGTTCCAGAAAAATAATGTCACATCAACTAGCAGATTTTATTTACAGGTAATTCTTAGGTCAGCCATATTTTCCTGGTACCAACCCCATACCTCATCCCAGGGGGGACTCCCAACTTTTTGGGGCAGGGATGCTCATCGGAAAATTTCAATGGAACCCCTAAGAGGTACAAATCTGGGCATGGCTCAGGTCGATTTCAAACCCTAAGAGGTACCATCTGAAATAACTATAACTGATACATGTATGACTGACATATAGTTAGCCAACTATAAGTTGAACTGCTGATACAGGGTCTTATGTCTCTGTTTGTATGGTGCTGAAGAAGCCCTAAAAGGTACTGCACTGTATGCAAATGTCAAAATTTCATTTCTGGCATCCTAAGCGGCACCAAATCCTTGAATTTTTACCAATAAGAGGTACGACTAGCATCCCCACCCACTGACTCTGTGATGGCTTGCAACCACAACCAACAAACAGAAATCATCAAGAAAGGTGTTTATGAGACAACTGAAAGAAAGAAATAGACATCGGCCACTTTAGCTTCATAATGTAATGTTCGTACATGTGAGTTCATACATGTTTTAGCTAGCTATAGTGTTCTCACCTTCAGTTCCAGACCCCCTGGTAGATGTTTGACTTGCTAAGCCTCTTGGAGGGCTCTTTTGGTTTGAGAAGTCATCATTTCTTGGCAAGAGAGAACTCACTGTGTTCTGTGGTGAAGGGGTACTAAGACTGGTATTTGAGCTTCTTGGTGTACTGAGGACTGATGGGCGGGGCAGGGGCGAAGATGGTGGGGTGTTATCCAAACTTGGACTTGAAGGCACTAAAAACATGGAGATGATTTGGAAAAGATTATTAAATAACTTACTACTAGTTCATAGCAAGTTTTGTAGCAATCTTTAACCTGACCTTATGAAAAATGAATTAGCTTTAATAGTTAATGATAAAAAATGTCAAAATAATATTAATATAATTATATTCTTTAAGGAAGCAAATAAGTCCAACCTTCTAAACTCTTATTGATGCAATTTTGAGTATATTTTTTGTCCATGTGTTTAACAGCTTTTCTCAAGTCTTGTGTCTTGTTTCACATCTTTATTTAGTTATCCTGGATTAATAAATATCATTTCCTTTGTGTGATCAACATCAACTGTAAATTTTTAAAATCAAGTGGCAATCTGATTAGTTTGAAATTAGTCTGCTACTTTCAGATTGCCAGTATCCATTTTTACACATATCTAAAAAACAGTAATGTAACCTGGAGAGAAAAAAATAAATTGTTGTTGTTGTTGTAATGACAACTCAACTTACCTTTTGTGGAGGGGGTGTGTGGCGTTATGGATGACCTCTCACAGTGACCTGCAAGTTCCATGTTGAAAGTGTTGTCGCCAGTTGGTGGTTGTCTGATCATCCTCCTATAACACATATCAACATCAGTTATAAATTAATATCTTGCTTATGGTCTGCTTTCATTTTTTGATTATCATGGTGATATTTAAATATTAACTAATACATTCAAGGATAAATTTCTCCATAATTTTATCCATCATTCTACCAGTCATTTTCACACGTGAAACTGCTGATTTAATTCCATAGTTGAATGTCAAATTCAGTGAAGTGAATCAAACTTCACCAAGTGTTTTTTACGAAAAGTTTCAAACTGAAATAATATCCAAAAAACACTAGTCCCTCATTAAATTGAAATTTAATCAAACAATGATGTGTGATATCTAGTATTGTTCTATTACTGTTGCTGCATGGTACTGGTTGATATGACGAAACTGTCTGCATCTTAATTTCAAGTAAAACTATGCAGAAAATGTTCAAAATAAACTACACTAATAAGCATAATATATTGACATTAAATTACAGGATGGAACAGACAAAGATCTAGTACTAGTAAATCTGATGGGCTTTCATTATTAGACCCTGAGTGAGTTACTTAAAGTCTCACCAGATTCTCAAGTTGTTGTCGTCTGAGCAAGTCACAAGCTGTAAAGATAAGAACAGACAATTGATGATTCCACATGTTTGCACATTATTACAATGTTACTCAGTTCTACGTCTCTTTGCTTCTCTCTTCTTCTCAATTCTACTTCTTTTGTCTTTTCTCTTCTAACTGTTACATGTACATCTGATTACATGTACATTCATTTACTATTTTCTGTTCTGATCTGTTTCCATTCTGACTACTTGATTGATTGATTCATTCATTCAATGCATCCATTTATTTCCTTTTGTTCATTTAGTCTTACTTAATTCTACTTCTGTTCTATTCTCTTTTGTATCCTATTATGTTCCGACAGTTGCGTATGATTCAGGGTTTGGAAGGGGGGTTCCTGCATTCCTGCTCCCTTATGAAAATCAAGCATCCTACTTCTTTTTCTATTGCTATCCCGCATCCCGTGGCCAATTTTGGCGAATGGTGCCTCCCGAGAGCAATCAAATCCCAAATCCCTCACCCTTTTTTTATGAAATCCTGGATCCTGTGAATTACCCTTCCAGACCCTGATGGTTCGATCCACTCATTGTCTTTTGTCATGTGCTTTTTTTATTTTGACACTTGCATTCAGTTTCATTAATAAATTAATTTTTTCATTTTTTCATTTTATGTTGCATTCTGTTCTGTTCCATTCTTTCCTGTTCCGCTATCATTAAATCGTATTCTTTCTATTAACTTAATATTCCAAATCTTATATTTTTATATTTATATCTAGTAATTAATTTCATTCTATCTCAGATTATTACAATCTGTAATAATTTCTTTCTATTACAAAATTTTTGTGATGTAAAAAAAGAATTAAAATTTCTAATGACAGCTGCTTTCCATAAGGGACTATTCAGTACTATGCTACACAAAAATAAATTACAAAGGTTCAACACTCCAACTGGCAGGAAGACTGGACAGTATTTGTATGCAGCAGGACCAGCAGTTACAAGTCCATGCTGTAAACCACTGGGCCACAGGACCTGAGGTAAATCATCATGATTCCTTCTAAAACACATGTCATTGATCATTCCGAATTGTACACACACACAGTCACACTTGCATGCACACACACACACACACACACACACAGACACACACCTTTCCCTGGTCAGTAGGGCACCAAGCAACACTTGTCACTTCACCAAGGTGACCTTTCAGAAGCAATGGAGCAGCTTCAGGTGTATCAACTCTCCAGATGTAAGCATCATTTGAACTGGAGCCACTCAAAAGGAACTGATCATCAGGACTCAGTGCTGCCTTGACATAGAACGTAGAATTAAGATGACCAGAGTAGGAGCAGATTGGTTTATCAGTGAGAGAAGCACAGTTATACATGTAGATTTTGTCATTGGTGCAGCTGGCAAACAGTCTGGCTTGATTTGAGTCAAGCATAAGAGATGAGAAACCTGGAAATGAAAATAACATACATGTACATGAAGTTGTTCCAAGTCAGCATCAAAATGAGATTGATACCAATAATCCACAGATTTATTAGTTAATAATGTCTTTGCAGGAACAACATTTTATGTACTGTACATGATTCTACAAAAAATCAATGTGTGTTTATCTGTACTCTGAACTGTTCATTACAGTTGGTGACAGATGTTTCTCCATGATTTGTTCAGGAATAGCAACATATGAACTGTAGCATACATGTACCTGCCAATATTTGGAGATCAGAAATCAGGACACTTTCCTCATTGCTCTAACTCCCCCCTCTAACCCCCCTGCCATCACAGACCAAAGCTTCCCATCAAACCTGCGGGCTACATGTAATTGGATGCTGAAAATCTGGGGAAGAGGATGATTGAAGCAGATCAATCATGCACTGCACTCCTCACTGAAATCCACAAGTTATTCATACATACGGTTTGGATTGATAACGGAAATTTTATCTCAATTTGCACAAAAAAAAACCTGGAAAATCTACTGATTTATGTCTTCAATATACTTTAAAAACAAGAATATTTGTTGGATGAAACTCTAGAAAATAGGGATGTCCTGATTTTTTGAGGTTTTGAAAGTCAAAAATCGTGACTGTACAGTAGGTGAATTCACAGAAGCAGGGGAGACGTGTTTCCAGTATATTATGGTAAACATTATGAATAAATCAGTGTGATTATCTATACTCAGAGCTGCTTCTACGTGTATAACAATATATTTGTCATTATTACAGATCAATGGCTAGAACCAGGAATATCATAAACAGAATTTCTATTCATAATAAATTTTACTTGATGATGACTTTTTAGTCAAAAATGTGTGGATTTTAACTTTTTAATATTGAATATTTTTATCAAACTTTTAGCCTTTTACCCATAATTATTTTATCAATTTTAGTGACTATAATGACATTTTTTTATAGATGTGTAAAAACTGAGTTTGAACAAAGTTTTTAAATAACTAAGGAAATTCATCATGTAAGATTGCACAGACCCTGAAACTAAGTGTCAACTTGTAAAACAATAATTTAGGCAAAGATTTCTGTTTCAAAGACTCACCATGTTTCCGAGTGCCTGACCCTGGGTATGGGAACACATGACAAGGGGTTGGCTTTTGTCGCATGCTACTGTAAATCTTTCTCAAGTCCCAGATCTTGATGTTGCCATCAACAGCACCAGACGATATCAGCATGTTCTCACCTTGAAACACAACTGATGTGACACTCTGCTGCGAGTCCTGAAGATAATAAGTGAACAATTATGTTACTGTACATACTACAGTACATGCACCTCTAGACAGGGTTGCCACTGTGAACTGGATGTCAAATTCAAGGACTTTTCCAGGACTTTCCAGGACCTTTTTGAGCAAATTCAAGGACCTTCTGAACCAACTAAAACATACTGTATTAAAAAGCTTTACTAATCTGTATATTAATTCAGCAATGAGCTTCACAAGATTTGCTTCTGGGGAAAAATCGAGCCTCCGTTTTTAATTTTAAACATTGTTACATCGTAGGTATTATGTCCAGTTATAACAACCAGCTCATTTCGATCAGGTAAAAGGTGAAAAATTTTGTCTATTCCAGGATTTTCAAGGACTGCAACCCAAATTCAAGGACTTTCCAGGGCCTGGAATTTTCTTTTCCCAATTCCAGGACTTTCCAGGATTTTCAAGGACCGTGGCAGCCCTGTCTAAACCACCTTGTTTCCAGGCTCTTTCCTCTTGAGAGAAAGACCCTGGTTGGGTCTGCGGTCACATGGCACCCACATACTTGCCAACATTTGGAAATCAGAAATCAGGACATTTTCACCATTCTGGCCGAGCGAGCACTGAAGGCACAGCACCAAAGGCGCAAGCGTTTTCTAGGGGGGTCCAGGGGCATGCTCCCTCCCCCCCCCCAGAAAATTTTTGAATTTTCTTTGTCTAGAATCGCTGAAAATGCCCCAAATTTATTAATATTGATAAAATCAGTACATAGATTCCAGCAGATTGATCACACACTATGGCGGTGTGTGTACTGGTACTCCTGATTTCGCACTTGGTTTGCATTGATAAAGTAAGTTTCTTCTCGTTTTGCAGAAAAAAGACATGGAAAATATTATTTTAAAAACCAGAATAGTTACTGGCTGAAATTCTGGAAAATCAGGATGTCCCGATTTTCAGAGGTTTTGAAGGTCAAAAATCAGGAGTGTCCTGATAAAATCAGGATGGCTGGCAAGTATGCACCAAGATTATGGGTGGCAACAAATAAACCGGGAAGATTAACTTATGATTATTCTGTGTTCTTATTTAGCCTAGTGTAGGGTCTTCCCCCAAGAGAAAGATGGCAGAAAGTGATAAAAAATAACTTATAATTTACTCTAAATATATGTCCAAACAGACAGTTAGGATATTGAGTGCTGGTAAACACAAACTTGTCAAATACATGTGTAACTGAGGTGATTGGGGTTTGGTTTTAGTTTGTTTGAAACCAAAATCGGTTGTGGCGGAGTCAGACAAATCCGTAGGAGTGAAGAACTTGTCTGTTTGTTTAAAACAAACATAAAATCATAAAAGACGAGAGGAGCAACTAAAAACACAACTGAACACAACAAAATCTCGGAGCAGAACTGAAATTTGATTCGTGACACACTTGTCAGATACAGATGTACACGTCAGGTAGTGTGATCTTCATACCAAGTGGTACATATCCAAATATAGCAAGTTGGAAAACTTTTAAAAATTACTGTGTTTACACTGATATCGAAAACTCAATACTGTATGAAATTCACAACACTGCCACATCTGTTTCAACTCACAAAACACTGTGGAACTACTACACTACGCAATGTCTCCTGTAAAATCCCGTATTTACACATTGCACTCATGAAAACATACAGATAAACAAGTGGATCCTATGTGAGGATAATCCGTGACATCTCGAAAACACAGTTCGACTTTATATCGTTTTAAGTTCGAGTTGTAAACTCAACTTGGCTACACATGTTAGTAGTAATAATAACTGTCTTACTGAGACTGGCTGAGCCACTGAAGGTCGTCGCCCTCTTCTCCTGTTCTTTTGGAGCACCACCGATGCTTGTTGTGTGTGAGCATGATGGATAATGTTCACAGGCTGATAGAACCCATCACGACGGTTGCACCGCAGGTCCCACACCATTATGTTGCCATCTCGAGCTCCTGTAGCAAACACAACTGGAGAAGGAAATTAAAATGACATTGAGCAAAGAAAAGTTTCTTAAGGCACGCTAATTTCCTTTTGTCAGGTCTTGCTGGCCAGCCTGATCAGTCGGTCCTCAAATGGAATGTAAAAGAATTACTGGAATGACTGGTTCCAGCCATACTAGCCCTGCTTATGGATTAGAGTCACCAAGTTCACATGGGAGAACTGAACAGTTCTAATCCACAAACAGGGTCAGTCTGACTGGAACCAGTTCAAATACATGTAATTATCGTGGCACACTTGAGAACTACTGTAACTGACCAGGTAACTAGGCTTACAAAAATAAATAAATAAATAAATAAATAATAATAATAATAATAATAATAATAATGTAATAAACAGGTCTTTAAAGTGTCTCTTTCTAGCATTAATTCAAAGACACTGTTTGTAACATAATACATGTACATGTGTATATAGTAAAAAGATAAATATTAAATATATGCCAATAGAATGGTAGTAATAAGAGGTACATGTAACTAATCAAAATACTTTGTTATCAAATAGAATAAGTTCTCAATAAACAACTTACAATAATCTTCATCTCTAAAGTTCACCGACTTCAGACTACAGCTGTGTCCTTTGAAAACTGCAAGAGCATCGTCTCTGCTGATGTCCCACAATAGGGCTGTTTGGTCCCCTGAGGCTGTGATCTGTCAGAAACCATTAGATTTACTAAAACATGCTCTTTGATGGTAAGGTGAAACAAAACAATATCTGATAATCTGTTGTTCTGATGAATAAGCCAATTGACCTCAATATTATATCGCCATGGATTGCTGGTCATCTATTGAAGCGTATCATTTACTATGTGCATTATGAAACAATCAAGAACGCTCCTGTTCATGCCCACGCAAATGAACTTTGTGTTTAAATGACGAACTTTACTTCCTTGATGTAAAAGGAGTGTACATGTACAGAAGACCTAGCAGACTGTCATGAGTCAGCATGCCTAGAAACATTGTAATAGACTAGAAATAGAAATGTAAACTTCCTTGATAAGAATATATAAGCTTGTAAAACCCAGACAAAGGGCAGTAATGATGCAAATAAACTAGAGAGTTCATTCAATGATGTCTTGTGGTTGTTGAGCATGTTACACTATCTTGCTACTGCATTTTTGTCTTCACACCAACACCTTTACAAAACTACTAAGGACAATAATTATTCTGTGATTTTCTATTCAAGGCAACTTATAATGTAATCTTTAAACTTAACTGTTGTAGTAAAAGTTAAATAGATATCTATTATCAATGTGGACTTACCAGTTTTGGTTCATCGTGCATCCATGCAATATCAAAAATAGCATTAGAATGCGCAGTCCAGTCTGAAATTACAAAAATCAGAATTTACATAAATATTTATTCTTATTTTTTCAACCCAGGAAATACTGTATGTAACTATTCAGTAGGTAAAAATTTGATCTGCCAGGATAAGCTGTTAAAATGTAGCAAATATTATTACAAATAATCAAATCATATCATTTATAACTATGTCATAATGATCGCTAAAATTGATAAAATTAGAATAAAAGGCTTAACATTTGATAAAAATATTAAAATCATTAAATCCAAATGTTTCTGATGTAAAAGTCATCATATGGGATGATGATGATGCTAACTTTTATGTTGAAAACATTTGGATTTTATATATACCTGTAATAGAAAATGGTATTAATAGATTTTCTTGTACATACCTTCAGGTACAATGTACAATGTCATGTGATGCACATTGCAATAGGAAAAGAAAGAAAAACTGAATTATTTTCCCTGATATTCCACATTTCATAATCTTTTTCATTTAAGTAAACCTGTTAAAACATATTGACTGTGCCCGTTCAAGTTATTTTGAACAATTATTTTAAACAGTTTGTCTACCCTTTTACGTACTTCAAGCATGAAAAAGGGACCCCTTCTGCAGGACCTACCCAAAGAGCCCACTACAGGGAATACCCCTGAGAGATTGACATGCAATCAGAATCTTGTTACCTTTGACAACAGATGATGGACCATATTTCTTGGTATTAAGTAACTGTACACATCCATCTTCATCTGCAACAGCCAATACATGACCACCGGTTGCGGCTGGGGACAGTTGATCACAAGTTAGTATAAATATGTCATCAGACAACGTATTAGGCAGCGCAAACAGCTTCCAAAACAAGTATGACTGACTTTTTTTTGTTATTTTTTACATATAAATCCCTTCTCAGATAACCCTAACATAAAGAAAATTATAAAAACGTGTGCTTACTTTTGCTAAATTGACAAGCAAACGGCGGAACGTCAAACTGAAAGAAAAGTTGACATAGTTAGTATTGCATCGGCTGGATTTACGGTATGTTATTTTTCAACTGATGTCAAAGACATGCTTAACTGATAAGATTGAAAGAAATTGCGATAATCACTATTAAAATCAGACAATAGAAAAAATAAAATTAGTATATTTCTTACCTGCGACTCGCGACCCATCACTAAATGCTCATCGAATTTTAGGCATTTGAATGATTCGATCGCAAAATCTGTCGGTAGACCTGAAGCAGATAGATGTAAAAATTGTTACTTTACCATGAGATAGGGGCTGCGTTAGATTATACTATTAATTTCTAAGCATTCGATCAGGTACTAAAATACTCAAATCGGAAGCATACTTCGCGATAAATTCTGCAATATGATCACAAAATCTTTGCACTTACACTTCTTCGGACCGTTGGAAAGCACTTGTCTCCGCCATATTGAGCTCAGAAGAGTCATCTTCAGTAAGTAACGTAAATTTGATGAAATATTTGAAGTTTTAAGATGAAAAGGACTACAAAAGACTTGCAACAAAAACCAACATGGCGCCAGTTAACAACAAAATTCCCGCGAAATAACTTGGTCAAAGAACGCGCGATTTTCATTGGACAATCGCTAGCAGAATCCCAGAAACCATTGCAAGAGTTCGTTGAACGCAGTGGATCATGGGATAGCTAATGGCTTGGTGACCAAGCGACAAAAGCAAAATGGCGGCTGTTTCGATCTTCACTGCGAGCTCGTTGTCTGACAAATCGTCTGGCGGTCAGGAGAATTGGCAAGATGCAAATTCCGCCTTAGCAGAGCTAGACAAAGGTACATATGAATATTTTTGATTGCCGTATGAAATTCGTTTAAAAACTGTACCTTGAAGTTGAACATGATGTTCAATTCAGATCTCAACCGACTCAAATAATCAACTTTACTGTAGTCTGAGTTCAGTTATCTTCATACAGTTAACACTAATAGTACTTATTAAATACTTAAAAAACTCTACACAGTTTAAGTTCTTTGACTTTTAGAGACGCTGGATGACTTTGATGGAAGTATGAAAAGGCGCTCAAATGTTTACTTTGATCTCTTGCATTGCTCAATATTTTACCATGATGGCATGATCTCGTATTTAGGACCCCCTGTATCAGATTCTTCACTATAATGTTTAAAATTTGTTCGTACATTTGTGTGTGTGCATAATAAGTTTTCCCAGGTTTCTTTTAATTAGATAAAATTGTAATCAAAATGCAAATTTATTTTCGAAAATGCGGAAAAAGACAAGAAACAATAATGGGGAAAATTTGAATGATGTGTTGAGTGGCTGGAATTCAGACAAATAAGCCTTTTGGCCTCTCAATATAAGCCTGTCAGTTTAGTTTTGGAACTTTTTGTTTACTTATTAGATTAGGAAATATGAATAAAAAGCTAAAAATTTGACAAAAAGATAAAAATGATAGAATCCAGTTGATTTCAACATAAAATTCATCATCATTAGATTAAAATTATGATTTGTGAAATTTAAAATCCCTAATGAAAGGTGTTTTCATTTTTCAGGTTTGCGATCAACCAAAGGAGGAGACCAGTGTGAGGCCATTGTCCGGTTCCCCAGCTTGTTTGAAAAATATCCATTTCCAATATTGATCAATTCTGCATTTCTCAAACTTGCTGATGTTTTCAGAGTTGGGTGAGTTTTCATGTAAACTTCTGTAATGCTGTTGATGACTGAATAATTTTATACTAAATGTCATGGCTGTGCCAAGTCTAGAAAAACATGTTAAATCTGTATGGCAAGGGGCACAAGTTTCAGAAATTTCTCCTTGCTGCCAGGTCCACACAACGTACAGTACTCGCTGTAGAAGCTCTTCAAGAAAGAGCATTTAATGTACCGAAATATATAATTGAGTGGTGTTGAAATAGTTCAATTTATAATAATAACATGTAGTCATGGTGATGCCCACAGTGAATACACAGATGTAGAACTTTTAAAGCCTGGGTATATACACTACATTTATACATATAAAATTTAAGAAGTGACAAATCAACTCAAGACTTGGCAGGCTTGGCATATTTATGTCTATGTAGTTTGGTAGCACATAACTAGTGTGGCACTCATCACTCATCAATTCTTACATGTATATGGGGAAACCTGTAGCAGTGTACTGGCCCTTTCCCTTCAGGGAAAAGCTAATAAAATTAAATTATACTTTGCTTTAGTTTTTCTATTGACCACTCTGACAACATTTGTGCAAGTTCTGGCTGGTATAAATAGAAAATTCATGTTAATTTTATTTTTTCAGTTTTGATAGAGTTGCTATCATTCTCTGTAAGGCCAAACTTTTTTTATTTATTGGTTTACGACACCGCCAAAGTGAATTTTGCAGAAATACAATAAAAATAAAATTGAAATCTTGATTTGACTGTTACTAAAAATGAAAGAAAAGTTTACTAAAATTGAGTCAAGACTGACCTTTGCTGACAAAAATTACACCAACGGGTGATCACTACAACATCTTTTCTGTAAAACCACACAAAAAGCGTCCATACCTCTAAAATCGAGATGTGCATTAATGATTATACATGGAACTGTTTATTTTCATATGAGGGAATTTGCATAACAACACAAAAAAATACAAAGTCGAGCAACTCCCAATTTTATGAAGCAAGGAGAAAAATAAATCAAGACAGAAAGTTTGTCCATCTTTATACATCACTTCAGTCCATGTCCATCAGTGACATCAAACGATAACTCCGGACAAGTCATTCATTTTGACTTCGAGTCTCACATGTAATTTGTACCTGGTATCAATTTGACAATCAAGAAGGGTTGGTTGGATTACATGAGCAATATGACTGTATTTGGTTGTCAGACTTAATAATCACAATGACAATTCATGGGTGTTTAACCACTTGGTTCAAAAGTGCTCAATGCAGCAAGTGTGGAGCAAGGATAAAATAATAAAATTAATAAAATAGATAAAGCTACAAATGTAGTATATAACATCTAAAATCTTTGAAAATCTGTTACACCACTGTTTCGCGCACTGAGGCAACCATCAGCCAATCACAATGAAAAATGACAAACTGTACAAGGATTTTGACAATAATAGTAAGAGGGACAATGGCAGTAACAATGAGAACAATTTAATACATATGGTACATGTAGCTTTTTCTAAATACTCTGAACTTAAAAGAAATTACAATAAACTGTGATTACAAAATGAGTATAAAAATGAAAATGTTTAAAGTTCATCCTAGAGATTTCTTCATTTTGGTTTCTTCCTAGAAACAACTTCTTGAGGCTATGTGTGTTGAAGGTCACCCAGCAGAGTGGCAAACATTTGGACAAGATTCTGAATGTTAATGAGTTTTTGAGGAGAATCTATGCAGTCATTCATTCTAATGACCCAATTGCCAGGGCAATTACTGTGAGGTAAAGATCAACAAGAGTTCATGCACTTTCAGCACCCCACCTTCCCATGCTTTTGTTTCTGTGGTGTCATACATGTATATATAAGTAAGGCTTATGCATGTACAGGGCTTTTGAGTTATGTGGGTCTGAGATTAAGTATAACATATTTGTAAGACTGGCGGAGAGAGGAGGAGGTGCACTGGTGGAGAAAGGAGGAGGTGGAGTGATGGAAAGAGGAGGAGGTAGGTGATGGAGAGGGGAGGATGTGGGATGAAGGAGAGGAAGGAGGTGGGATAATGGAGAGGGGAGGAGGTGGAGTGATGAAGAGAGGAGGAGGTGGGATGATAGAGAGGGAGGAGGTTTGATGATGGAGAGGGAGGATGTGGGCTGATGGAGAAGGGAGGAGGTGGGATGATGGAGAGGGGAGATGGTTGGATGATGGAGAGGGGAGGAGGTTGGATGATGGAGAGGGAGGTGGTGGGATGATGGAGAGGGGAGGAGGTTGGATGATGGAAAGGGAAGGATGCGGGATGA
>JAOEJI010360757.1:0-10644 GCA_025448255.1 Umimayanthus chanpuru
TGGCTGTGGCTGTGGCTGTGGTTATGGTTATGGTTATATGGTTATGTTATCGTTAAAGTTGTTGTTGTGGTTGTTGTTGTGATTGTGATTACGATTACGATTCTGATTCTGATCACAGTTATAATAATAATTTTTACTATTACTAATATTATTATCATTATTATTTTTATTATTAATATTATTATTATTAGTGGTAGTAGTAGTGTCATCATTGTTATTATTACCACTATCACTATTATTTATATTTTTTCTATTATCATTACTGATTACTATTACTACTAATAATAACATGTTACTACTACTATCACTAATTACAACTGGTCCGTACCCCATCTGTAACCCTAGAAACAAAGAAGAGACTGAAACCACAAATCAGATTTCCCCTTTTACTCCCAGCAAGTATATCAACATCTATCTTCTCCTTACAACAAAAGTGTAAAATATATTGATTAGTATTGAGAATATAGACTGCGAAAGTCTCTAGATGAAATAATGGAGAAGGAAATGATAACTACATGTAAGCAACTCATCAGTGAATGGGTGCGCCAAAGTGCCCCTAAACAATGTAGAGAGAATGATGAAGAACTTGGAACTTAAAGTTGATGTTCTTTGCTTGTTATAAGAACTGGGTCGTTTAGAAGACATCTGTTTTGTCCAAATCTAATATATAACAACGGAGATACAGGGGTTGAAAATTGCACAATTTCGCATACATTTGCTGTAAGTTTTGCCGCGTCTGCCCCCAAACCAAGATAGCGACGAAACCGTGCAATGGTCTATTGGGCTTGGCACACCTTTAGCGAAACTGCAACGTATACTTTTTAAAATTAAATCGTTGAAAATCTATATAATATACACAAGTGGTGATATACTTCTATTTTGAATATTTGAGCTAACTAACATCTTTAGTATTATTGTTTGACGTAATATGGTAAAATATGTTTTGAAATCGCTGAATATTGCAACGTCCTAGCGCTCCTGTTGTTGTAAACTTGGCGTCACAGATGGCTCAGCAACAAGGTAGGTCCATAATTTTCCTACTGTAAAATGATCTACAAAGGCTTTCTCTTCTATCCTAAACTGAGCGAAGAGTAAGTTTTAGTTCAGACAGTCCTTTGTCGTAAGACATTTGAGATAGGGTCAACTTCGCGGCAAGACATTAAATGCCTTCCACTTGGTTGCTGAGCTTCAGTGTTCATGATATGCAAGCTGCAATTGCACTAGTGCTAAGACCGTTCTCGCTAACTAGTGTTTGTTTGCAAATTTACGAGCAAGTGAGTGCTATGCAAACAGAACTCGTTTGAAATTTCAAGCACGGCCTGAGGGCTTGTGTAACCGCAACCTATGACCTGCTAACCTTTTGCAGCTCTACTCTTCTACTTTCATTCTGGCGTTTTTCATTTGAGCCCTGCACAGCGTCATAGCCACACCTGATGATACGCAAAAACGCGTTCCTAATGCGTCGATCAAGGACAACGTAGAAAATCGGATTCCCACAGCTGTTGACGAACTTAAGGAATGGAGGCAGAAGAGCGACTCTCCGCGGAATGGCGACGTCGTGTTGCTTCAGGTTTAACAACACAGCAATCGGAAACCAGCAGATGAGATAGAAACTAACCACTGCTGTTGTGATCTTCAGAACCCTCACATCTCTTAAGTGCTGCACCTTAAGTAATCGGTCGTTGCGGGACATTCTCCGTTCGGCATCTGATAAAACTCTTCTTGCAATGACGCGTTGATATAGGTAGATCCAGATGTAACAAATAATAACTAGAGCCGTAGCGGGGTATGTGGACACGATATTGGCGAATACGAGGTAGGCGTTGTGTTTGGGGTGCCACTCCAGAGTGCAGACATAAAAGACAGGTATGTATGCATATGCGCCCCAGCCAACGAAGGGAGTTCCTGATGTTACAGCTGAAAGCAGCCATACGCAAAATATGGCGATGTTCGTTTTCTTTGCTGTACCCAGCACTTTGTTGTAAACTTTATTAAACACGATCTTTAATAGTCTGTTCAACGCCAAAACTGCCAGAGTATCAAGCGTGGCAAAGGTCGTAAGAGCGAGAATAAAAGCCTCAAAATTGCAGAAATTTTTGTCAAATACCCACTTTCCCTCTGCTAAGCTGACACAGAAGATTGGAATAACGAGAAATGCGTTAATAACGTCAGTCCATGCAAGTGATTCGATGATCTTGTTTGTATTGCTTCGGCGCAGGGTGGGATCAATGTGGAGAGCGATAATTAGAAGCGTATTCCCCACAGCAGCAACAACACCAAGTAAGGCAGCAAGAAACACTTGAATTCCGATTTCGGTTGAGCTTCGCAAATCTTGATACGGCGTTACAAGAGAGATGTTACTTTTCCCATCATCTAGGCTCATATTTAAAAACGTTGCATTTGGAGTCATGTTTTCCATCTTAAAATACTTCCTCACTATTTGCTCTCCGGGCTTGAAATAGGTCGAAGTGCAGCAAATGAGTAGAGATGTTTTCAAATGTACTTGAAGTGTTTCAGTGGGATTCTCTTCCCTTCCGCTGTGTTTCTGCGGTTCTGAAAGAAAAATACAACAATTTCATTATTTAAAGCTTCTTTTAGGTACTTGTATAGCAAGTACAGTCGAATGAAATGTTTTGCGTTCACGATGTCCATGCGGAAGAGCCGTACTTTTTGCAGTACTTATGTTAAAGCTTGTTTGATTGCTAAAAAAAATATCATCGCATTAATGAAGAACACTTACCTAAGCTTTGTGTTTTTAAAAATTTATGAAATTCTAAAATCGAAAGTACAACTGGAGGCAGAAGTGGGCGCGAACTCAGATAATTAACTCTTGCTTTTCCTTTAATGTTAATTTTATAGAAAGTTGGCGTCGTAAATAAACGAATACGGAACCATATAAAAATCATTTGTACAATCAGACATTAGACCGGAAACTTAAAACTTGCTCTCGAAAGTTCTTTCCTGCTTTCATTTGCCTTGCTTTCCCTTTTAGTTATCTTTCGATACGACCAATGATAGTTTTAAAAGATCTTAGTTTAGATTAAGGTGTTTTGAATTTTTTAAAAATAAAACATAATTGCAGGTTAGGAGTTAACATAGGCCGAAATTCACCACGAAAATCTGACTACCGAATGTCACTCAGCTTATGCGGATAAAAATGTTTCCTGTGTATTTTTATGTCCTTTTAGATACCAAGATAAACACACGAAAACAAAACACCGGTTGGTTCATTAATGGGCCAATAATACTTTCCCAAAACCCTAGAGAACCTGAGTGTGTGCTGAATATCCTTTAATGAAGTTGCTTCCTTTGTATTTTAGTACTAATCTTTTCATCAGATAGTCAAATTCATGCATCTGCATGGTAATAAATCAATATGGAACTATATTTATATTTCGTCATCACAAAACCCACGAAAATCTGAGGGCTGAATGTCACCTTGCATAAAATTGTTTCTTTTCCTTATCAAAAATCCCTTTATACATATTAAATATATTTATAAAATAGTAGGTGTTATGTTTAAATACGAACTGAAGTTCGTTGATACTATTGATCACCCAAAACCTGCAGGAACTGATCTGAGTTGCTAAATGTAGCATAATGTGGCTTTCACAAAACTGTTTATTGCAAAAATAATGTCTTAGTTATTGTAAATACATATGATATATAACACATATCTAACTTTTTTTTTCCTTACGTAGTTACGATCATGAAATATGCATAAAATTGCTTGTTTGTCGATACATCATTTAGATACGCTAATGTATATATTCAGTTGCGCTATTAAAGTTGAGGCAATAGTCCAATGAATAGTGCTGTCTTGACTGATCAGGTACTATCTGAGCCAATCAGTGAGTAGATTTGTAAGTGATATCGCTTGTAAAACTTAGGAGAGGTAGTGACTTGTATTCTGTTGTAGTTCTGATAGCAAGTAGGGATACGTGACCGCCCCTTCTAGTGGATGTTTGAAACTTTTGTTAGGAAGACTACCATAAACCAAAGCCGATAAGATTAAGATTATGGGATATCAACATTGAAATCGAAGAACACGTAATACAAAACTAGTTCTTCTTCTAAGTCGTACGGTAAAAGAACTTTTTTGTATCTCCCTGTAAAGCTAAACTAAGCCACATCATCGTATCAGGTTACGAGTCAACATGGACCGACACCCAAGAATACTAGTATCCGAGCACTTATTATAAATATCCTTATTAAAAATGTCATAATAGTCGCTAAAATAGATAAAATATGATTAAAAAAGCTAAAAGTTTGATAAAGTGTTGAAATCCAAACGTTTTCGACTAAAAAGTCATCATCAGGGAATTAAAACAATTCAATTTATTAAAACTGTTTCTTATCTTTTTCACAAATCATTTTATACATATCAAACATAATTATTTGAAAAATGATGCAGGCAATGATTAAACAGGGGTTGACGTCGATCGCTCAAAACCGACAAGAAATCGAATTACTGGATGTAGTCAGTTAAGTTACTTAAAAGAAACGTTGTTTCTTTTGTGATAATGTTATAGAAAATTGATAATTTGGCTTTCAGTGTAACTTTCGCGCTGCGATACAAAGAGTCTTCAGGAAGGCTACTTTCAGTATTCATAATTTACGATATCCTGGTTGCTAAAACTGAATTCAATTTTAAAAATGTCAAAAAATTATAAGATAAAAGCGTTCTTGACCTGACCAAGAGACACAGTTGGGATTGAAAGTGTAGCTGCTCCTAAAAGTTTAGGATTTCTTTTGTCATTTGAAGTCTTAATACTGAACTCAAAATCAGTTCAATTTTAGCACCCAAACATTTTAAGAATATACTACAAAAATATTTTTAAACATATTGATTAAACCATGAAAACTTACGTGTTAACGACACAGGGCGAAATTCATCACCAAACACCAACAAGGATTTAAGTTACTGAGTGTAGCTTTAGTGCATTGTTTCTTATGTATTACAAGTCAACAATATTTCATTGCAGATATATGACTGATTTATAGGTCGTATTTATCACCGCTGGCGAACACCCATCAGTGTCTGAGTGAACAATACAAAATAATGCAATGGACTATCCAGATCGATTGACATTTGACAGTAGTAAAAGTGATAAATTCGTGGCTTTCAATCTTTTTAAAACTACTTTACAATGCTTTATGACGATAGGAAACAGTTACAATTTTTTAAATGTCCAATCTAGCAAATGAAAAGTGTAGGAAATTTGGGGGTTTTTTTATTTTTCTAACATCAATACAAGCTTATTAGTTTTTGTCCGTATTTTTAATATTACTCAACATATTGTATTGAATGAAATTTTCAGTAAATACTTGGTTTGGGGGAAAAAGTGATAAGCAGATAAAGTAACAAAGTGAAAGTCTGTAATTCATGCAGAAAAAGGCGAGAGGCGGTTTTTTGGCAGATAAAGATGTTAAAACCCAAATATTTACATATATATGAAATTGTGCTTTCCTGATTTCGTTGTCACAATAGCATTTCAATATTTAATTATCTTACGCTAAAATGTTATGAAAATATAGAAATCGCTTTACACATATTTTAGAATTGAGAGTGAAAAGTTACAGGTCATGAGTCAACGTGGGCCAGCATTGATCACCTAACACGCACCAGGGTTTCTTTATTGTAATTTAGCCATTGTGTACCGAAATCAAGATTATACGACCCATCAGTTATAATTAAGCTGAATTAACCATAACAACGACAAGGGCGACAACAAGATTAGATCTTGTAGAATTTGGCCGGATTCTGGAACCAGGCAAGCTGGCACCACAGTTAATAGAGCAAACTGGTTATGAAACTCGACAGTTTCTTTGTTGTATTTTTCTGTTCTTCTTTTCTATTGTTCGTTTGCCTTGACCTTGCACAAAACACAAAAGGTATTGAAATGCAAATAAGCAACTTACCAGTAAAAGCCTTTGGGCTAACACATTGAACAAAACAGTGTGCAGGGTCACATAGAACAAAGCAGCTTTGTACACTCCTTTTGAAACATGTTAAGCTTCCCAACCAGTCAGTTTTATCAATTATGCTGGCACATAGAATGTATTGTTAAGCAATATGTACTGAAATCAGGATTTTACGACGAATAAATTGTAATGAAACTGGTGTTTAGATAAAAATCAGCTGCTAATGCCTTGAGGCAAATAGGAAACTTTCTTTCAATGTACCCTGAGGAAAGTAAACTGTAATTTGATGAGGACATTTAGCAATGTGCCAAAGCAATTAAACATAGATGAATATGTTATATAGCTGAGCAGAAAACGAAAAATACAAACAGATAAACAAAGAACGGGTAAACTATTTATTTAGTATATAACTTACGGGAACTTAACACATGGTTACCTAGCTTTCTTAACCTTTTTGGTTATTCCAGGTAACCTTTACCAATGTAACTTTGATTCGCGTAACTTTGATTCTCATCAAGATTGTTCTTTCAAAATGCAGAAAACTCAAAATTTCGCTAAAAATCATTAAAGATCTTTTTCAAAACAATGATTGCACAGAACTTACGAGTGATGAACGAACGTCACTTTATCACAGTGGGACAAATCTGACGTCACTGGCCGAGTTCGGTTCCAGTCCTTTCACAGATGGCGGAAATGAAATTCGTTTTACTCAAACTCAAAGTCTCTTTTCGGACAAACAACTACCCCATTTTCCTGACTACAGTAAAGCTTCAATCCTACATAAACACTATATATTTAGTGTATCAGGAACCTCCCCTTTAAAGATAATCGTATCTGGGAAGGCTCCTGTACTCAATACAAAACTGCAATATCGAACCAGTCTGAAAGCATTTAGGATTAAGAAAACAAGAATTCCACTTTCATTAGTTAATTCTCTAAACTATATCATTGTACTGATCGTCGACATATAGGTCTAACTCATGTATCTTTTGCAGGTTTGAGGAGCTTTAGGTTGGTGTGAAGGAATTCTTACAGACGGAATGGCATCGACGTTCATTAGCTAATTATACTGTTAGTATTCTTTTTAAGTTGCACGTTAGATTTTTCATTTTTTTTTCATTTTTTTAAAATTATTTTTTTATTGCCTTCTATGTCATAGTCATTATTTTTCTTTGCACGTGTATGCTTTGGTCGTTGTTGTTGCAGTTGTTGTTGTTGTTGTTGCTGTTGTTGTTCAGAGACGCAAAGGTTTCTAATATTGGATAAAAATATTAATGATAATATGCGATATGCGCTCTACAAGATAGATTATTAACCTAAAAGTTATTTATACTCAAAGTTACATAACATAACAATTATTCTAAAACACAAAAAACGATATATCTTTCTCGAACAAAAACATTCAATTAATTATATTCGAAAACAAAAATTATAGGTATTTATATAGTAGATAGTACTTTCTTTAACAACAACAACATTTATTTGACCCAATTACAAAAGAAGAAATTCAATAATTATTAAACAAAATACAATAAAAAGTGAATATTTATGTGGAGAGGTTTTATTTAATCCGAGAAATAGCTCCAAGAAAATTTAACTTTATTACTCTCAAAACTTCTGTTTTCTTTTGTTTGATTCAGCAAGGCTAGTAAATTGGTTGTTTGGTAAGTCTATCTAAATAAAGTCATACTGAAATATGTATAAATAGTGAAATGTGAATAGAGAGCAGTCTGCTTGACTCTCATTGTTAAAGACTGTTTCACTACTCTCCCACATGAAAAGTGGGAGAGCAGTTAAACGTATCACCAGAAAATCATGATCGATGATGTATCATCTTTTGGCTATCTATTTTCTTTTTGGTATTGCAATTTTGGAGAAACTGCTTTAAATAATTTTATAACGTTGTTGATGCATATGGTGTTTTTTACAAATGCTCGAAATCTTATATCTTTGCAAGTCATGCGAAACGAAGCGTTTACCGTAATGAGTTTCCCTGTCTTGAAAAAAGAAAGCCAATCAAACCATTAAATGCAAAAAAATATTCCCGATACAGATTTTGTCAATAGTCTATACATGAACTAGCCATCTCAATATATTTTTTTCGCAACAATCATTGCACAGTCACATATTTAATGTCTTTAGTATTACTATGCGGAACTCCGTTAGTCCGTAGGTTAATTTCTTATTTACCTCCAATATTTACTCGGGATGCTTACAAAAGTCTCATCACGCTTGTTATAAATTAAACTTAAATTGATCGCAATTCCCTACCGTTCAGCTTCATACTGTTCTTCACTCAGTAAATGTTCTACCATCGCTTTAGTACAATAAACACTGGAAAACTAGCTTTGAAAAACACTGAACCTGTTTCTTCTGCGTTGGCGAAAAAGCTGAATATGGGTTTGATAAACAGTGGTTGATACGATATGTTTTTCGTTCCTGTGGTTTGATGTAAAGCTGACGTTTCAAGCGTTAGTCCTTCGTCAAAGCTGACAACAACCATTAGCCCTTCGTCAAAGCAGACAATCGCCGTATCTCGAAGTTTTTTAGAGCTGAGTAGTGAACCCGTCAGAACAAAACATTAGAAATTTGAAGACTCTTGAAGTACTTTTACAGTGTTTTGTCCCATCGTTCTGTTCCCATCGTACGTACACACATGGCAATAAATTCATGGATGTAACCTTCAGTTGGTAGATTTAGAAGAAGCCAAAAGAACTGTAAAATTGTCTTATAAGAAATCACTTCTTCACTTCATCATCGAATCTTGCATGTTAAGTTCCTAGCATATTTCTGTCGTACGTCTTGCTTCCTTGTGCGTGACTCGCGTGCATTGGACAGTCGTACCACGGCGAAATTCGTCGGAAGGTCGAGAAGAATGGATTTTTTAGTGAAGGGTTATTTAGAAGGATTTGTACTTAGTGAGAAATGAGGTAACATCGGTTTTATTAGCGTAGAGTTGGAATTGCGACCGTTTATTGAGTTTTAGTGGATTTTTCAAAGTTTTCCTAATAAATATTGGAGGTAAATGCAAAAATTGGGTCCTTTACCTTATAAAAATTGTGCGAAGGACTCACGCTCTATGGGAGCCACTGTATAGTTATACTCAGACTAAAAGGCTGCTTCTAGACATGTGTTTCATACTTGTTTATCGCATCTGTAATTGTTTTTTTGTTTAGGTGTCAAGAATTGCGTAAACTGTGTTTTTCTTAACTGTGTCTCTGCCGTGTGTCACAAACATATCACACACAAAGGTTTCTTCGCTAACAATTGAAAGACAATTTCCTTCAGTAACTCCACAGTATTACACATGTAAATACTAAAATACAAAATAAACTATTATTGTTGTCTATGGTACGACAAACTGTCAGGTTAGAAAGGTATACGGTAAGAGCAGAACACTAAACAGAAATACATGAATTCGTGCAATGCGGCAACAGATGTTGTAAAGTTAAATAGAATTAAGGCAATTTACTCACATAGTTCTCCAAAATCGTGAGCATAAGGAAACTTTGCAGCACTACTTGCAGCCTTGGTCGACATATGTTTTGAGCGGCGAAAGGGAAGGTATGTTCATGTTTTGTAGGATTCTAACTACTCTTAAATGTGGCAGCTTCAAACTCGGCCGTACATGCCATGATCAGGAGTTCCGTTTGTGATGTGAGAGTACTGAATGTTAGCTTCTTCAACGGAATATCCGATAGAGCTAATATTAGAAAAAGCGATCAAGGAGGTAATTATTGAAAAAAGGCTTTATGATGGTAATCCGAACAACAATAAGTAATATTGTATGAAACTCTGGTCGTGTTCTCATTAGCGATATTGATTTGACATAAATTCGTAGACACATGAATTAAAGAAGAAGCCGAAAGTGTGAAGGACTTTAAAGTGCTTTTAACTACTTCAAAAACATTCGTATATTAAATATTCTATGTACTCAGTTTTAGCCCACTTTACTGTTTTGAACCTGAACACGCATTGCACAAGGATCAATGTTTGTTTTCTTGCAGATTATAGAACGCCTTCAAACCTGTTGAATTTTCACACAAAATGAAAAACATTTTAGCATGCGAGCAATTTCACATAATTCTCGGTTTTATTGAGTTGCCCGACTGCTCCGAGGGTATTTTAAACCAATTGCAGGTCTAAATTGAAACATATTAACCAATTAAATCACTATTTCTACACAGACCTGACAGCAAAGCTTTTTACCAAGAACAATCAGACAATGGAACAACTTGCCGGCAGCCGTGGCAGCAGCGCCCTCTCTTGAAACTTTCAAGAGAGGTGTTGCTGCTATTAGTGCCAACTAAAGACCTTGACACTGATCGCTGATCAGGCACATAAGCCTCTTTTAGAGGGCATGCCTTTCCTGGTAGCTGTAGATGTAGATGTAGATGTAGACATAATTCAATAGTTTTCTGGTTGGAGTAGCGTCGATCCCACCAGGCTAAAACAAGAAGCGCACTGATCAAATGATGACAGCTCAACCTGATCTGTCACGGAAAACTGAAAACATTCCTGTTTTGAGTATTATATATAATATACTGGGGAGAGAACTAGAGTCTGAACTGGGTATTCAATACTTTCCAACCAAATATAATCTGCTGAACTTCGGCCCTCTCATTCCCACTGAAACTCCGATTTCAGTAAAGTCTATGTACTAGGGGGCATGAACCGGATCTAGATAGAGATACATCCCAACCCGTTCTAATGTTCTAA
>JAOEJI010360868.1:0-10640 GCA_025448255.1 Umimayanthus chanpuru
AATGCACTGGAAAATCAACTTGATCAGGAGAAAGAAATCAACAGAGACAGAAAAGCAGAGATCGAGAAACTGCAAGAGATGCTTGATAAAGAAAAGGATGAGAGTGATAGGTGGTTGAGGGAGGTTGAAGTGCTACAAGGCAAGGTAACCAAAGAAGAAGCATACAATGAAGAAATGGCGGCTTTGAGAGAAGATTTAGAAGAGAAGGAAGGAAAAATTGAAGAGTTGCGTAAAGAACTCGATCAAAAACACGATAGCCATAGAGACACTGAAAGAGCACTTGCAGAAAAAGAGAGGGAGCTTGAAGACACAACAGAAAAACTTCAACGTTCTGAAGATGCGCTACAGTCGGAAAAGTTAATAAAGGATGAGTGTGAAATCAAATGCGAGATGTTAGAACACAAGGTCGACCTTGCCGAGTCTGAAAACAAAGAAATCACAAATGCAGCCGCAATTCAAGAAACTCTTTTAAAGGAAGAAAAGGAAAGAGCAAAAGAATTACAAGAAGAACTAAAAGAAGCAAAAAGGAAGAACGAGGATCTCCAACGTGAAATAACTGAGTTAAACCAACAGTTATCGGCTGCTGAGGCTTTTGATCAATACAACCAAGCCATCAAATCGCAGTCGTTGGAGAGTTTAAAATCAGCGGAAGAAGAAAACGAGCAACTACTCGAAGTAATTGAAGACCTTAAAGAAAATGTAAGTGACAAAGAGATGGGAATTCAAGAGATGGTAGAAAGGTATGCAATAGAAGAGCAAAAATTGAAAAACGACATTAGCAACCTCACACGCGAACTACAGATCTTTAAGAATGACTGCATCACCAAGAGTCAAATCATTGATGATTTACGAGATGAACTTGATAACCGTTTTCCTTCTCAGGGATCGAATAGCGCAATGGTTGAACTTGACGCTTTGAAGGATAGAAATAAGGAAATAGGAGCAAGAGTTGCTAGTCTGGAAACAGAATTAATTAAGGAAAGAGAAAGAAATGAGAAGTTTGAAGAAACCATTCTGGAGCTTAATTCACGCTACGATGAAGCGGAAGAAAAGTATGAAACATTTGACAGAGAAGCCTCGGAAGAGCTGGATAGGAAGGATGAGAAGATAGAAGAGCTCGCCAAGAAACTTGAAGACGAGCAAGAAAAAAATGAGCAAATTGAATTACAACTTGAAAATCTGAAAGAAATCGGAAAAATAAGCAAAGAGTTGTCAGATTCGAAAGGCGTCGATGCAAGTGAGGTGGAGTTACTTACGAATCGGATGAAAACAATGAAAGAAGAATTTGAGCGAAACGAAATTCGAAGAAGAGATGAAAGGATTGCAGAATTGGAGGAAGAACTTGAGAGAATGAACGATCAGCTTCGCGATGAGCAATGTGAAGCAGCGGAGAAAGATGGCATTATATCAGACTTTAAAGAAACTAGCCTCAAAGATAGACAGAAGATCACAGAATATGCAGAAGAACTCAAAGACACGAAAGAACAACTTCGCGTAAAAAAACTACACATCGAAGAGCTTACTGAGAAAGTATTGGAAAGCCAGATTCTTGTAATGGATCTTCAAAGTGAAGCAGAGAGCGAGAGATCAAGAGCTGCCACAATTGAAGAGCTCCTCACTGCTGAAAAAGGGCGTTACTTTCACCAAATTACCATAGTTCATGATTTAAAGAAAAAAGTTGAAGAGTATCAGTCGACTGTTGGCGAAATCAAATCAAAAGTGGATCGTATCAACAGACATCTTCGCTGCCTTCCACAAGGGGCATTAGATGGAAGCAAAAGTGTTAGTACAGAGGACTTATCAGCTAGAAAAGTCAGCCAAAAACTCACTTCCCAACGGTTGTCGTTGAAAGATATCAAAGCAACAGTTTCCACAGTAGAAGACAAACACGAACAACTCATGCAAGAAGTTAAGGAGGAGACAACAAAGAATGCTGACCAAGACCTTAGAATAGAAGAGTTAATCCACAAGACGTCCGAATATGATACGATCATGGATGAGATGAGGGAAGAACTGGACAACATCAAAGGAAGATATGAGAACATTTGTCAAAGGTTGCAGCTTCAAGATGAAATCGACTCGAGCGACTGGGAGAGGGAACAAGAGAACACAACGGCTTCAGTACTTGAGCTGAGACGACAACTTTCACAGTTTGAACACACCTTTGAAACGATTTTCAAGGAAGAGGCTAAACGTATTGATGAAGTAAAAGAAAAACTAGGAAGTGTTATGGCGAAAAGTTTTGATTTTGTCAGAAATTTGAAGGGGCTAAAGATCAAGAGATACGAAATAATCGTTGATAGTATGGCAATGGAACTGGAAGAAGAAAGAAAACTTAATGCTGACTTGACAGAAAGGGTAATCAGGGAACTAGAAGATACCTTCAAGGAAAATCAAGAAAGATTAAAGGAAATTTCCAGAAAGGCAGAAGAAGACGAAAGAAGAAGTCTAGAGATGACAGAAAAATTCTCAACAGAGAAAAATGAGAAAGAAAACAGAATACAAGAGCTCGTCGTAATAATGAATCAAAATAAAGAAGTCCTCAACGAACTCAAATTGAATTTGGAAAAGGAGCAAGAATCTGTGTTTGAGCTAACAGAAGAATTGACGAACGAGCGAAGCATTGTGTCAGAAAAAAATTCGCTTATTGAGGACTTAAAGGAACACCTTGCAGAAGAAAAGAAGGAAAACAAGTCGTTAAAGTCAGCTTTGGAAGAAGAAAGCGAACGTGCGTTGCAGCTGAGTGCAGTTCTTACAGTTGAACAAGTGAAGGGAGTTGAAAGAGAGGACAAAATCAAAACAGCTGAAGAATTCATAAGCCAACTAGAAGCAAAAGTTGAAGAAAAGGAAGAAAAGATTAGAGAAATGGAGGAAGAACTAGAAGATACAAAGCATCAAGCTAATCAACTCACTAAACTTGTTGAAGATGAGGTTGTTCTTTGTACACAGATGAAAGAATCACTTATAATAGAACAGAGGGTAAAATCTGGATACGAAAAAGAAATAGAGGAATTGATGGACAGTTCTTCTCATTTACAACACTTGAATGAAGAACTTCGAAACGAGTTAGAGCAACAGAAAGCGCTATTACATGATGTTGAAGATAAAATGAAAGAAATGGAGCAGGAGCATTTACACCGGGAGGCGTTAATTGAGGCTCTCAAAACTGCCTTAGAAGCAGAGGGTCAGAATCACAGTGTTCTTGCAGCTAGACTTGAAGCAGAGGAATCTCGCAAGACAGAATTAGAATTGAAACTGCAAGCAACTGAGAAAAATATGCAGGATGAAGTGAGTACGGTCTTGGAAACAAAAGAACGGGAAAAGAAGGAGAAAGAGGGCGAACTACAGGCATTATTGGCGCGACTAGATGATGAACAGGCTAGACTTGGAGAACTACTTGAGGGAGAGAAACAAAGAAGCTATGAACTTGACGCAACGTTAGAAGAGGAAAGACACAAATTGCTTGATAAAGATAATGTCCTTTCTGACATGTTCGAACAACTTGCAGAAGAGAAGTCAAAAAATGAAGAACTTGAAGAAATGGTATGTCAACTTCAGAAAAAGGTTTCCGACAACAAAATACTTGTAGAAACCTTGATAGAGCAGAACGAGAGAGACAGCGAAGAGAAGAAAGAGAGGGATGCCAGGACAGAAGAACTGGAGTTACTACTTGAAGAATGGAAGAAGAAATTCATAGAACAGAATCAGGAGGTAGAAATGCTTCGGTATGTTTGTCAGCAAAATGAGGAAATTAAGAACGAGTTACAGATCCTTGAACGAGAGAAAGACAAATATCAACAAGGAAGTGAGCAATCCGAAAAATCCCTTATGGAACTCCAGGTTCGCTGTAACGAACAAGAAAGAGAAATCGAGTATGGAAAGTCACGGTACGAGCAACTTAGAGTCGATATGGATACAAAAGAACACATTATGGAGGAAAATAACAACGAATTGACAGAACTTAAACGCCATTTGAGCTTCAAAGAAGAAGACATTCAGATGGCCACAACAAAAGTAGAGAGTCTAAAACAAAACTTAGAACTGATGAAGATAGAAACTGAAGAAAAAACTAAGGCAGTGAAGCAGAAGGAGAAGATTCTACGAAAAGCTGGCAAGAAAATAACTAAAGATATGCAGACTGTAGGAACTGTAAAACGTGAATTGGAACAGAAACTTGCCGAGAGAGAGATTAAGGTACAAAAGCTGGAGAAATCAGTTGAAGTGCTCAAACAATTGTACTTGGCTACGAAAACAGAACTGAAAAGAGTAGAGGCAGCAGAAAAAGCTCGTCTGAGAAGAACAAGCAAAGAAGAAGGTGATACTGATAAGATTGAGGAAGGTGAAGTTGTAATGAAAGACGTCCAAGTCAAAATAAGGGAGCTGACAGAAGAAATCCAGTACAAAGAAAGTGCAGTAGAAAGCCTTGAAGAGGAAATCAGGGAAACTAAAAACATCAAACACATAGATAGGAAAGAACTGAAACGAAAAGAAAACCTGCTCACGGTTTTTAGTTCGCAACTCAGTGAAAGAGTAAAGCAAAAAACGAGACACGAGAAGCTGTTAGATAGCCTCCAAGGACTTTATGGCGAGGAACAACCTCAAAATAACGATCTGCTGTCGGCAAAAGACGATGTGGACGGGAAAAGCAAAAAATTCGCAGGTAAAAAAAATTCTTAAGGTTTAATTACCACTTGTTTGTTGTCTGTTAAAGACTTAAAAGTTTTTATGTTCATAAATATGCCTATTATTTAATTTGTTCTTTTATCTCACAAATACATCTTGGATACATGTGGGCGAACTAAGACAATATACTGGTTTTGTAATTAGATAGTAAAAGCAATGTGACAATAGCTAGTAGAAATATGATTTTATGATCAACTATCACCTACCTCTTCTAGTTTATTGCAAAAAAATAAAGTAATGAGAAATACTTAAATTACCTGCAAAGGCTTTCTGGGAACACTACTATGATGTCGCTGTAATAGAAGGCAAATCAGTAACTGATCATCTGTAGGATACATGTATATCTTTATTGATCATGTACCATAACTGTTTATGAGGCAATGAAGTTTTCAATGTTAACCGTGTGTTGATCTATATTCTACTCAAATTACATGTTGTAGCGTTAGCTAGTTAGTTAGATAGTTTAGGGAGGTCAGATGAAGTAGTTGGAACCTTCGAAACAAAAAATTCAAAATAACCTCGATTCGAATTTCTGTACATGGTTTTTTGCCTTTGTTTCTTTTCATTTCTTACGTTTTGCCTACTTTTACAAACTGTACTTATCGTCAAGATGTATGTATACGTATGCTTGGTTTCTTACACGCAACCTTAGCCTTAGGTGTGTATGAAGTTTGGCTCGCTATGATGTTACCATTAGGTTTGTACTAGTCCCGTATACCCTGCGAATCCTGGCCGAAATATTATGGGTGTCATTTTGTTTCTGGTCTTAATCTCCGAAATTTACGGTTCTTGTTGAAATAAAACTTCAAAACAGGCTATCATTACATTATGTTACCACGTGTTTACGGGTTTCCAGCTGTTTTTTTCTTATGAAAGAACATTCTTTAAACGTGGAGTTTAATACTTACAACTTTCCATTTTTTCATTATATAACATGATATTTTTTTTATTAATTTTTAAATAATAAATTACAAGCTGTAACCATGATATTGAAAAATTGAAAATTGTAGGTACAGTTTAGTTATAGAAGTTCATTATATAACAAGATGCATCAAAGAATTTGTCGAGTATATCCTACATTTTTATTTCCCTCATGACTTGATTTGAATTTTTTAATCCATTGACATTGCCACTGTATCTGTAACTGCCAATGAGAGTGATTTGGCATCGGGTGAGCTTTCGAAATCTCATTCATAATAACATGTTTTAACTTGTCATTACTAGCGTTAATCAATACTTGTGCACTGTTTATCCGAAATTACTCAATGTAGGAAGCAGCAATGTTACATATGATAGTCGATATCGTTGTAGTTCTCTGAAGTTAAGGTTACAAAACTTCTCTGATAACTGTACAGCGCTTTTACTTTTTTTGAGTCGCTTCATCCTTTTAGAAAACGAAAGCATAAATCAAGAGATAACATCTTAAATTTTGGTTTGTAATTACTGCCACATTTTAAACATCTGTCTTCAGTATAAATGCATGATTTAAAACAAAATAAATAAAAAGATGTTTTCATCTACAAAATTATTGAGTAATATCGTATCTGAAATTTTTTGTCTTGGTCTGATTTCAGTCTCAAACTTTTCTTTCCATTCATTTAAATCTGGAGCCTTTTACCTATTGTCTTCATGTTGAAGCTTAAAACATGCCAAGAGAAATTGATTGTAAAGGTTCCAAATCTATTGTTCAGCATTAGAAACTCCTGCAATATATTGGACTGTCACTTAGATGACTCACCGTTAAGACGGCCAGCCTTGACTCCTTCACTCCCTAGCGCTAGTATCTGTACTGTTATCGAACAATTTTTAGCAGCTAACGGAGTTGGTTTTAAATTACACACTGTAAGAGAGGCTGTAATTCTTCGAATAACCACATTTCCTAATACGACTCGTGTTCATTACTTTATAAAATACTATGCAAACTTGTGTCTTAAACGTCCGTATTCTTCATTTCAAAATGTCATGAACATCAAAAGAAGAGTAAAATGATTGATTTACATAAATAAGTACTGAAGTTAAATCTATTTCCTTCCGTGATCGTGATTATTTTTTCCTATGTTCTATCATTGCCAACTGTTTTCTCGATGTTAAGTATATTTAAGACTGACATTTCTTTCACTAGACGGACACCTGGAGCTGGCCCCGGGTTCCCATCTCAATGTGTTACTATGCAAATCAATAACATACATTATTTATTTAATTGAGCTTCTCTTCTCTATCTAAGAGAATGTCTTCCTCTTTTTTTCTCTCAATCACCAGCCCGGCACGATTAGTTTTGCTACCAGCGGGTTAGTGAAACTTGATGCAAATTACAATGCAACGATGATGCAACTGAATAAGAAATATTGTTGTGTTATACTTACAATAAACACAAAAATAATTGACCAATCTGGTATTTGCCAAAATATGTATTGTTCTACATATAAATAGATATAAAATATAATAAGAATAAAAACATGCGGAAAATCCAAACTTTGAAGTGCTGGTACTTTCCTATTAAAAAACACACTTAAATGGAAGTTGTTTTGCTGACAATGCCAAAAGTTCGTGTACTAACAAGAACGAGTGTACATATTATTATGATGGATGAACATTTTCTTAACAGGACGAATAAACAAAACGTAAGCAATCTTGTAAACGTACACAAGTCAGAATGCTTGTCGTATTTTTTCCCTTCCATCTAAAAAGGTCACTGCTCTCCATTTGAGTAATAACAGCTATACGTTGTTCACTGTTGCTCTAAAAGCTATGTTTGAGTGTCGCAGTTTTACCGTGTCACTTCTTGTTGCCTCTCACCGTTTCGTTCGTACTTCTAACGACTATAATTGGTTGGACTGTCCAATTAGTAAATACAGAAAAACGAGTATTCTAAACGTCGCTTTTGTTGCATATTTCAGATTCAAAGCTGAGCTTAGTTACTGAGAAATCATTACCGACGTTGGCGGAGGAAAACTATCAAGAAAGTCCCTTAGACAGCAACAGCAATATACAAGCTTCCGAGGACTCAACGTTTGATGCTAGTGCCTTTGACGGTTTGATTAAAGAAGAAGAAAGCATCCTTAGCGAGCTGAGAGGAAGCATGGCCGAGAAAGATCGCATTTCAGAAAACATTGCAATTGTTGAGACAGTCTCCGTTGTTGAGAGTGCGTTACCAACGGATTATGGCATCTTCCAAACTGCTGATGGATCAAGTGATGAGTCAGATATTGAGATGGGGGATGACGATGTCTTTGAAGAGAAACCCGTACCTAAGAAACCCACTAGAGAGACGCCCAAGAAAGCGGGAACATCGACAAGCGAAGGATTTACGAGAGAGCCAGAAGATAGGAAGATACCAGATTTAGCAAGCGTTAGCTCGGGCAAAAAACACAAGAGAATGCTCTTGTGTATCGTTTTAGCCTTGCTTCTAGTTCTTCTTCCAAACTTTCTGTCACCGAAGCTTGTTGGAGTTGTTCTGGCATTTGTTGTTGTTCCAGCTGTGCTCTTTGTGACCAAAGATGCAGAAAAACAACAACGAAAAGCAATTGAGAAATTCTTGAGCTCGTGCGAGGTTCCACTTACTGGGAGCAAAGAAAGTGAAGATATTATCGAAGTTCTGAAAGAGAAGCTTGCGCAGAAGAACCGAGAAAACGAGAGACAACAGGACACTATTGAAGAACTGAAACTGAGAATCGAGACTGACACGAAACTGATTGAACAAATCAAGGAGCAGTTGGAAGAAGAAATAGCTGAAAAAGAACAAAAATCCAATGCTGCTGGAAGATCGAAGCCTGATGAAGATTCAGACGATCTGCAAAATATCGTTGAGATGCTGGAGAAGAGAATAAGAGACACGGAGAAAGCGAAATTAGAGGAAGAAGAAAGGAACCAAGTTAGCATGGAAGAGTATCGAGAACTCAGGAATAACATTGAAAAGATGAGGCAAGAGAGAGAATCTATGACGAACCAAGAGCAAATCAAGTTCCAAGAACTTAAGAAGGCTGAAGTATACGTCACTGCAGACGACATTCCAAAAGAATACAAGATTAATCTCCCACTCTTTGCCTTCCCAATCGTAGTTGGTTTGGCACTCGGCTTGTTTCATTACACATCTCAAATGAGTTGGCTGGTAGTGCAAGGGACATTCTGTGTCATTGTTCTATTTGCAGTAAACATTTGGTTGTCGATGAAGAGAATCAAGAAGACTCTACTCGAGGAGCGTAAAGAGTTGAAACAGCAAAATGAGGAGATAGATGACATCTTGGAGATTCTAGACAGGGAATACGACGTTGTAAAAACACAGAAAATTGCCATTGACTCGCTTGTTAAGGAACTCGACGAAGAACAAGTGAATAGAAAAGCCAAACAGAAAGAACTTGCAAAATTGATCTGGGAACTGCAGGAGATGGAAGGAATGAAGATGTGCATACCCAAACAACCCGATGGTGGTAACAAAGATCTGGATCTACACTTGAAGATAAAAAAAGTAGCTGAAGAAAAAGCCCTCGAAAGAGCTCAGTTTTACTCTAACATAACAGAAAAGCTCCAAGAAATCGGATCCGAAGATGAAGAAGACCAAGTATTGGCGGACGAGTTGTGTGATGCGGCAAAAGAGCTGTCAGCGCATGCAGAAAACACGATGAAGGATGTCCAGAAAATGAAAGAAACGCTAACTGAAGAAGATAACACAAAGCAAAAACGAAAGTTTTCTTTCAAATCGGTTGCCTTGGCGGTTTTTAATTCTGCTGTACTTGTTGTCTCCTTGGTTTACAAGTCGAAATTCATCTTTGGAGCTGTGCTTGCAACCGAAGCGTTAATATTCGCAATGGTTAAGTTGAAGTCATTTCAAACACGTGAGTCTGATGAAATCTTGGCACTCAAGAGAGACCTGGAACAGCAAAAGAAGCGTAGTAAAATTCAAAAGACCGAAAACGACAAGCTCAAGAAACTCTTGAACACTGAGAGAAGTTATAAAAGATCGGACGAATTTGTTCACGTGGTTAAAGAACGCAGATTACAGAAAAAGATTACAGCCTGAAATAACAATTGATGCAAAAGGGGGAACTGTATAAAAACACAGAATCAATAAACGTCCTACTTCGAAATTGGTCTATGAACATCCATAAGTCCGAAGAACTATCGATGGGAGATATTAAACTTTATTATAGATGTAACGTGTACAGAGAAGTAATTTTTGATAGAGTAGCTCATTTTGAATTTGATACTACTTCTTAGAGCAAGTTAGTTATAGATATTAATGATCACTTGCCGTTAAAACTATACTACAAGTATTTTCTTAGTGTGCATAATTACCGTGGAATATGTCGAGCAATGTATAACTGTCTTATCAAAGAAAGTTATATTGTCAGTGTCTTTTATTAAGTTTGCCATTCTAAATGTTAACTGTGATGATTTGAAAACGTATTTTTGGCTTTAGGATATCATTTTGCTGAGTAGGGGATACGCGTCAATGAAGTTTATCAAAACAAGCATCTAGAGTAATTTTTTAAAATATTAATTAATATCTTATTTCATATGTTTGACGAGTAAGATTGGCGCAGTATACTACAATGATAGTATTGTCTAGTTTACAAACGATTGACAAGATAACAAATAATTCAAGTGATAAGACAATTTGTGGAATGAGCTCTAATCCATCATTTTAACTAGAGCTCCCTGGAAACGACTTTATGTTTTAAGTTGAACGTATCTACTGTACTATTAAAGAACATTTTTATATTTAGCTTGCCTGTTAAGAAACGGCGCAATTTTTAGTGTTATAAATACAAAAACGTATGTTTGCAATGGCGTATCTTGACGAATTTTTCTGTTTCATTTCCTTTCAATGGTGAAAATGTAAGAATGTCATATATAAAGCTATTAGTCTAGTAATAAAAAATGACAAACATGTGTTTCCTTTCAACGTCTCCTGCAAAACGCACATACCGTAAACTTTAGAACCACTGCCTCCCCCCCCC
>JAOEJI010360979.1:0-10639 GCA_025448255.1 Umimayanthus chanpuru
GGAAGTTCACCGACTACTTTTTGTGTAAAATGCAATTGAATGGTAAATATAGGGTGTATTTGGGCCTCTGTATAGTTGCCATGGAAACAAAATTTATATTGGGAGTACAAGAATTGGGAAGTTAGAAGCTGTTGTAACACCACCTAGCGAGAACTGGCACTAATCCATCATGATGTGCAAGAAAGCCTTTCATAAAGTTCAGTGACTCAAGAAAGGTGGGAGCCACAGGCAATTTTTCCATGGCTAATTGGTTTTAGAATTCCAAGCTAGCCATTCACCATTATTCACAATTGAGAATAACTCTAAAATTTGATTTGTTCACACTGTACATTTTGCCCAATCTCAACACTTTCTTTTAATTCATCTTTAGAAAATTATGCTAATGATCCATATCTCATTGAATTTGGGAAGCCAAACAGATCTCCGAGCTGACAAAATTTAATGTTAAGGTTGATTTTTTAAAGTCTAAAACCAGAGTGGACACATTGTGTGTGGCAATGTTCTAAAAATAACAAACCAGGAAATAGATTTTTAGCTTTACCCGTTGGTGATCACATTGCTTTGGCGGATACTTGAAGAAGAACTTAGCCATGGCTTGCACTCTCTTTGGCTCTGGGAATCGGGATGTATCAACGGCTTTCTTTACTGTTGATGCATCTTCTTTGGTCATTTTGGAAAGTAGGTGTCTCAGATTTCTGTTGATTGGTTTGGGATTTTCCTGGATCTTCTTTCTTGAGTTTCCTGCAGGATTACTGGACTTACGCTTCTTCCTGGTCTTTGGTTGTTGTGTTTTCTTGCTTGTCTGGGCATCGCGTCCAGCAGAATTGCCTGTTGGAAAGTGGTCTACAAAGTTACGATTCATTGTGGCCTCTAGGATCTCCGGGTCACCAAGATCTGTAACACCAAGTGGTTCATTAACAAACGAAGTGTCCACATCTGTGCTTGAACTGGTTGACGAATTGGCATCTTCTGTGCTGTAAACACTACCTTCACTATTGTTGGAGTCATCAAGATCTGTGAACTTTTGGGTGAGCTTAGTGCAATGAATTTGGCACAATCTTTGAAGTGTCTCCTTTTGAAGACCTTTGAAGTTGGCAAAGTTCACTCCATATTTCAGCATAGCTTCTGAAAGTCTGACAGGCATGTGGGATTCTTTGCGGCTGATGTTCAGGACGGCAGTGAGATGATAGTAGAGAACTTCTGATATTGAAAGACCAGCACCTTTCACCCAATTGGTAGAAGAGAATGAAGCGATATCTCCAATTGCCATACTACGGATGGTGACATTTGAAATTCGAGATGCAACTGTGATATTACCTGGTAGAAGACCACCGTGTGCTGATTTGATTAACTTTCTCGGAAAGCCGTGCATAAATACAGGGGCTGCATCACTATAAGCTGGCGCACCAAATATCATGCAGTTACCAAAGACGTCTTCTCTAACCCTCCATAATTCTTTGTCCAGGTAAGGTTTTCCACACACTAAAACACTCTTCAGTGGAACTCCTAAGTAGTTGACATAAATACCTAGTTTAACAGTACGTTTTCCTTTGCCACATCAGTGTATGATCAATGCTTTTAAGTGCTTATATGTTTCAAGAAATGTGACAAGTCCGGTCGCACTCACATATCGAAAGACATTGTGGCTGCATTGTAATGATCTTTAATTTTTTGTTAATGCCCAATACCATGTGACAGCTAGATCTTTACATGTAGGTTCAATTGCCTGTCGTGGTTAGAGATAACAATGAACAACCAGAATGCCTTTCAGTCCAGGTATGAACAATCAGAGCATCAAATTGAATGCACAGTGATGATGGTATCAATCTAATTGGAGATGTATGTATCATTACTTACTTGGCGAGGTATGTTTCAATCATATTTGAATAATTAGTACTGTTGAAAGAACAATCTGCTGTTGACCTTTAAACTATTGAGTTTAAACTGAATGAATCAGGACTGGCCCTTAGCCTACAGTATCATACAGAAGTAGCACACCATGATAATAACCCTAGGGTCGAGGGCCATATTAGGATCTCAAAAAAACATCTGACCCACTAAAGGGTCCACACTCTAAGCTCAGTCTGGTTGTCCGGAGACCTGAGATCCTAGGGTATTATATCACTTCTGTATGGTACTGTACAATTGCCACTTATCAATTATACTGCAGTCAGTCAATACTGATGACTACCATTTATTATCCATGCAGTCTCCGTAATAACTTTTCTATGATCAACTCTTTCATCCCCAGAGTTCTGCCAATATAATACCAGTCTCCAAACATCTCTTATTTGAACAGGATTGAACACTTTTGGAGTTCATCAGAGAACATTTTCTCTTTCTGATCAGTTTGTCGATAATCATTACCAAACTACTGATTTTTGTATTGATGTGGTTAAGAGAAGATAGATGTTGATATAATCACGCATCATAACATTATAGGGTTGAAAGAGTTAATATTGTAAGGAGAGCACTTTGATGGGGCTGTTCACTTATGTCTTCCCAACCCATGGCCAAGCAAAGCATATGCACACAGGGTCGGTATTGCAAATTGGCCAACATACAAATAAATTACCTAATGAGTGAACAACCCCAACAATGACTGCATGCACGTATATCTTGAGATTAAAAAAAAAAGCTGTCTCAGATTCTAATTAAAGAAAATATCATCACTGACAGCAAATATAGTTGTCACAAGTTATTTTACCGACGTATTGAGTTGATGATTACTATAACATTTCTAATAAGCTGTTCTTGAACTGCTTTTACAAATTTCCAAGTCTTGAACAATTGGAGTGATTCCAATTCTGTCTGCAATCATACGAGTGATCTAACAAAAATTTTGGTTACAGTCCTATGATTTCACAAGTATGTTACAGATAGAACTGGGCGATCCAATGTAAAAATTGCATTTCATGAGAGAAACAAATTTTAACAAAAGTTTTGGAGTGTTAAGTTGTTACTATTCAAAGTTATTGTCATCTGGCTGGTGATTGGTAAGAAAAACAAGAACCAATTTTCTGATTGGTTCATGCAAGTCTCCAATTACAGATGTCCGACAAAACCATCTGCTATCAGAAAGTGGCCAATTACGTTTTAGGAAGCTGCAATTTTCGTAATAACACAGATAAATTGTACTTATATAGATGTACATGTGGAAACCGGAAGTGATACCAAGAAGCATTACTTGGGGCAGATCCAGGGGTAGTTTGGCTGGTTCGGTCGAACCCCCCAAACTGAAACAAACGCATATAATTATTTTGACCTACTGTTATTTTTTCTTGTGAAAAAAGGACTAGTTAAACAACAATAACAGTAAGATAACCTAGGCTGACATTAGTCTGAACACGCCTTCATTAAATCCTGAATCCGCCCCAGTTTTTCATGTACTACAATTGGTCAATGGAAATTCAAACACTTTTCAAACTTCATGGTATCACTGCTGATATCTGTTTTGCCAACCTGAATTCTCAAACAGCTGTTTTTTGTCCAATGCAGGAGCTGGAGTTGAGGTCTGTTCATATTCTTCTGCTTTGAAGTTAGAAAGGAAGTTGTGTGTGTACTTATACACGTCATCGTAAGTTTCAAATTTAAGTTCCCTGTCAGAAACCATCAGACTGGAGGGGAGGTCGAACAGCCGCAACCTGAAGTTGAACTTGTTTGGGTCTCCAACCACACCAAATTCCTCAGGAAAGTACTGTGGGATTTCTGCATCTGTCTTCTGTTGTTCACTGTAAGGTAGAACACATGTAGATTAATTATATGGTTATATACCTACGAATCGAATGTTAACCCAGAGGGAGGGATGGGAGAACTCTGCATTCATTCCAGCTAAATGAAAATATGTAGCTATTATCAGTGTGGATTTTAGTGGTGGTAAAGCCAAATAAAGATAATTAGTTGGTTAGCATCCATGTTAAAGGTCAATTTGACGCTTTGAAAATCAGTCCGAGAATCTGCAACTCATTTTTCCCTCTTCAAACAGTTGTTTCCCAAGATTAAAAAAAATTAAATAATAAAAATTAAAAAAAACCCGCCCGCCCGAAAATAAGAATTTGAAGAAAAAGATGCTAACCAACTTATTATGTTTTTTAATTTGGCCTAATTGTTGTTTGATTGTTTGGGCTATTTTGGGGGGTGGGGATTGGATGATGGTAGAACCGGTTAAGGGTACTGGCATGCATACAGCTAGATGCAAACACAATCATTTTTGTCTTAGTATATGTTCAATGTCTGTGCAAGCTACTTACTTTGAAAGTTGGTCTGTGTTCTCCTCCTCCTCCTCATTGTCATTAGAATGCCTGCATTGAGCAGAACACAGGGTAAATAATCAGAAAAAGAGCCAACTTCTATGGACATGTACAGTATGATTTGTTACAGTGGACACACCCTGGAATTCCACTTGTGGGTGAACTTTTCTTAGCCTTCCATGGAAATTTTCCCTGCTTTCTCTCGATCAACACTTTTTTGTGTAGCATGTTTCTGAAAATGGATAGAAACTGACGCGCAACGCTGTTTTATTCCTTTAATATTATAAGTAGATATAACATGCAATCTGATTGGCTGGAGTGATGAATGGCTTGGCACCGCTTCACCAGTGTTGTCGGCTGTTCAGTTTGCATTTGAAGTGAAGAAAAAGAAGCGCGATAGAACTAAACTGAATTATTAAATACAGTCCAATGGTTATTCAATTTCAAGCAATTTGATTGGTTTGGTGGTCACTGGTTATCAGCTCGTATTCTAGTGATTGACTATATATGGAAAATGCTGGACATGGAAGTTATTTTTGAGTCAGTGGCTTTTTCAGACACAATTTATTTTCAAATAAATATTTGCCAGTTAAAAATAATTGGTTGTTGTATTTAATAAAACTGTATTTAATAAAAAAATTATTCTACTCGACCTTCTGAATATTAGCTGATTATAACAGTGCTGTCTCTTAGAATAATTGTTAATTATTCAGCTGGTTTAAAAGGAGCCGGGCTCGATTACAGAAGAAAAACAACCCGTCACTGAGAGTTAGAAACAAAAATTGAGCAAGTACAGTAATTGTTTCCAAAGATTAAAAAAATAATATATATAAAGATAAAAAAAAAAACCCGCACAGTCAGATGCAAACACAATCATTTTTTTCTTAGAATATATTCACTGTCTGTGCAAGCTACTTACTTGGAAAGTTGGTCTGAGCTCTCTTCTTCCTGATCATCATCATTAGAATGCCTGTGCATTGAGAAGAACTTGGGGTTAATGATCAGTGAAAGGGCCAACTTCTATGGACATGTACAGTACACAAAACACACGATCTGATTGGCTGGGGTGATGAATGGCATGGCAACGCAAGCAAGTTCAGTACTTTTTTGAAGCTCACAACGGTGACGAGAAACGAAGAAACAAACTCTATACTTTTCTGGGAAGGGTTGAATTGAATTGAAAAGTTGAATTTGAGGCTCGCAGAACTAATTGTACACAAACAATTCAAATAGATACTTGACGGAAGTTATTTTGGAGTCAGCGGCTTCTTCAGACATAATTCATTTTCAAATAAATATTTGCCAGTGAAAAATAATTTGTTGTTGTATTTAGTAAAACTGTATTTAATAAAACAATTATTCTACTCGACCTTCTGAATATTAGCTGATTATAACAGATTTGTGCTCTGCGCTCATCTGTTATTTATCAGCTAATATTTAGTGCTGTCTCTTAGAATAATTGTTAATTTGTCAGCCGGTTTAAAAGGAGCCGGGCTCGATTACAGAAGAAAAACAACCCAACACTGAGAGTTAGAAACAAAAATTGAGCAAGTACAGTAATAGTTTCCAAAGATTAAGAAATAATATATATAAAGATAAAAAAATCCCACACAGTCAGATGCAAACACAATCATTTTTTTCTCAGAATATATTCACTGTCTGTGAAAGCTACTTACTTGGAAAGTTGGTCTGCGTTTTCGTCTTCCTGATCATCATCATTAGAATGCCTGTGCATTGAGGAGAACTTAGGGTTAATGATCAGCGAAAGGGCCAACTTCTATGGACATGTACAGTACACATAACGCGCGATCTGATTGCAATTGGCTGGGGTGAATGGCGTGAGAACGCAAGCAAGTTCAGTACTTTTTTGAAGCTCACAACGGTGTCGAGAAACGAAGAAACAAACTTCTATACTTTTCTGGGAAGGTTTGAATTGAATTGAAAAGTTGAATTTGAGGCTCGCGGAACTAAGTGTACACAAACAATTCACATATATTCTTAAAACTCTGGTCAAACACAGAGGACATGTACAAGTATTCTGAACTTGGTTGTTGCTTAATACGAGAACGAGCTTGATGTTGATCGTCAAAAGCTGTTGGGTCATTCAATATTACTATCACTATCAGCACCGAGGAAGTTGAGCATTCTAAACGTACAGTACCTAATTACATAAATCTAGTCTTCATCTTTCTTTGTTAGTTATTACAAAAACAAATTGAACTATTGTTTGTGCTCTTGTTGAATAATAAAGGCTAGTTTCTGATTCAAATTAAGCGTTTTAAAAATGTACTATGAAACGACTATCGAAAATTTTGTTTGCTCACGGACTCGTTTTGTAAGAGCTCATTCCTGGTCGATGGCTAAAAACCTGTAATGTAAAGGCTCAGTTAAGTAGATCATTGTATTGAGTCGAACTTATTCGCGAAATGTTTTGGGTATTCAGTATGCATATATTAAATAAAGTAATTACGCATTCAGTTGATCGGTGCATATTTATTTTCTCGCAGATAAAGTTCGTTCTTTTGTCCCCAAATCGTAATTTAGTTCTTTGATTGTACTTACAGAAGAGTCCTATCGACCACTGCATCTATTCCAGTTTTTTCAAGATACTCGTTTTCGGTATTTGCTCGTTGGACGTCAAGGTTCCTGACAGTGTAGGTGAAAGTTTGAAACGGTCAGCAAAGTTCTTAAAATTCAAGGCCATTCAAACTTGACGAGATTCAAATTTTGAACGTAATTCGGAAACTTTTAAACAGTTTACCTGTGCACAGTTCTGTCATAATCCTGTGAACCGTTAGATATAAAGTCGTCATCTCCGGAGTTCGGTGGCTCAACATCATCATCTGCCACTTCTTCGCCTCCAGATAGACTTGCTTCGTCTGCTAAATATTTTGCCATCCCGGCATCCGTTACAGCAAGCAGCAGAAACAAAATAAAACTGAAAACAAGAAATGTAAGAAAAAAGATAAAGTTAAGTTTTGATAAGTTTTTGGACCAATTAACTCGAAGGATTGCATCAAAAAATAATTCCTAAATCTCGAACGATCTAAACTCACCTGGTCGGTAAAATAACTTGTGACAACTAACGGTTTTTGATGACCAACGGCTTTTTTCAAATTCTAGCGTGTAGAAGGGAAGAGCCTGGGAAGGAGATTTGGGTCGGAACAATGCTCCCATTGTTCTCGCCGACGGTCGGCGAGAACAATGGGAGCCAAATTCGTTCCCAGCCTCTTCCCTCGCATTTTACAAGTGGTGAAGGTTTAATCATTGCAAAGCATCTTGGGTAAAATAAAAATTCGTCTCCGACCGTCGAGTGAACTGTCGGCAAAAGAAAAGCGTCTTTTCCCGAAAAAACGGATTTTGAGACCTTGGAAATCAGATGAGGCAACTTCTGTAACTTGCCATAGGCCTGGCTGTAGTGGATGTCAACACGACAGACAACAGACGTCACGTTTCAATCAATTCGACGACAAAACCTTCAGCCGTGTTATTTGTGAACCGAAGATTGCCAAATGCAACTATCGGTCAAGTTTTGCTTACCCCATTGTACCGTAAAATCCCACTTTAAAGCCCTAGGTTTATATAACTTCATAAGGGGTTTGGTGCGGGATTATAAACGGTTAGCGTAAAAGAAACTAAAAAGGAACACACATACAGTAGATGGGCTAATAAACGGGGGGAGGGGGCTTATATCCAGAATATATTCGTTGGCAAAAGGATGGGCTCATCAGATCCGGGGGGGGCTTAAAACAGGGGGGGTTTAAAGTGGGATTTTACGGTAGTCTATTGTGGCCAACTTTAGACCCCATCTTGGTCACTTTTGGGCAAATCTGTGATTTCAAGAACGGGAATTTAATGCGAGCCGACTTGTTAAATATTTAAAAAACAGCAAGAACCATTTTTCTAACCGCGAATCTTCCTATTTTTAAATGCCTGCTCACCAGAATTTTCTTTTCCCAGAAGTCCCGAAAATGTGGGCCCCCATTATATTAATTACTAAAACTGTAACCTCATTATAGTCGAACACAACCCCATCCAGCCCCACATTCCCAGTACTTAGCTTTTTACTAGGATGCCCCCCCCCCCCGGCCGCGCCCGCGGTGTCAAGGACGGCTGGTTTTAGACAAGATTAATTTATTCTTGTATTTGGTCGGTTTGATGGTTTTCAAAATCGTTCCAATATAATTACATTTAGCTTATTCAGCGCCGGTTCTGATGACTAAAGTATACCTGATGTGTACAAACGTGCGCCGCTTAGATAAAAATGAAAGACTGCTATTATTAAAGCGTGATTGTTCACAAGCACCGCCTTTCACTTTATTGGTCGGAACATCTATTGTGATCGTCGCTGCCATTGGTTACAAACCGGTTAGCATAGCGTCTTGTGGCTCCCATAGTCACACGTACTTGTGATAGTAGCGCATCTAGGTCGACTCTCGCCATGGCTTGTGCTACTCCGATAGTATCCTACACATCAAGTTCGGATGAAGAATCCCAAAGCGACAACTTATTCGAAACTACGTCCTCAGAGGACGACGAAATAGATTCTAGCGATGAAGAACTCGACTTTGACTCCGGCAGCTCGACATTTGGTCTTCTTGAATCGCCCTCCTGTAGCGGAAACCCAACTCACTTCTCCGTGAGACCAGAAAACGCAGTGACAGAGAAAGAAGAGAAAGAACAGAGATCACTGATACCATGCGACGAATCGGCGGGCACATCGTCTTCACTCCGTCGAAGAGGCAGCGATTTCCAGGAATCCGGAACGCGATCCGATACCTCAACAGACAGCGACTCGGCTTCAGATTCAGAAAGCGACCCGGAGCTGGAGGAGAACGAGCAGTGCATGCAGCAGACGTCAATCATATTCCCTTCCGCGAGACAAGGCAACTACAGAATGGGCAGCCACATCGTCTTCACTCCCTCGAAGAGGCAGCGATTTCCAGGAATCCGGAACGCGGTCCGATGCCTCAACAGACAGCGACTCGGCTTCAGATTCAGAAAGCGACCTGGAGCTGGAGGAGAACGAGCAGTGCAGCAGACGTCAATCGTATACCCTTCCGCGAGACAAGGCAACTACAGAAATAAAACTATTTCTAAAGAAGGTGGAAAGCTTCTGGACTAAACCTCACAACATGGCTCGGAGAAGTGCTGCGGTTGCCATGAGCACTTGTAAGAAGACGTTGGAGCGGATATCGTGTAAGTAGAAAACCCCGCACTCTTTTAATTTCACAAGTATCTTTAATAGCATATGGAATATTTTCAATACTGATTCAGCCAGGAGATTTGTGAGTTGTTTCAATACTTAGCTTAGTAATGGCACATAAGAATTGTAAGCGTTTAAGTTTTTACTTCGGAATGTTGGACAAAATTCGTGTCAAAGACTTGTCGACTTATTGTAAAGCCGCAAAGATATTTATGAAAATGCTGATCAAAAAATGTCATCTCCCAAAGTACAGAGTCTTGTTTTGACTTGGGTCATAAACGATTACGAGAGGCCAGGAACCTTTTCTCCGCCGTGCCCTCTGATTTTTTTCTGGTGTTTTATATTTTGTTAAATGCCTAATTTAAAATCGACATCCGCTAGCTACTGTGCACGTGCTCTGTAGTTTTTCGCGCCGTTTCGCAACACCAACCTCGTTCTGAGGCGCGGGGAAGGCACTGGGTACGAGGTATACCAGTGCTGGAGAGCAAGATGGCGGCCGAGAAAGAGGTTGCACTGGAGCTTGCGTTAACTTTTGCATGGAAAGCGTCACGTATGTTGCTCCTTTTTGCGTGCCCCTTCTGTAAAACTAAGCAACAACAGTTCGTACAGCATAAACAGAAGGCACACGTTCGACGAGTGTTAGACTGCTGCAAAAAACAGGACAGCGAGTTGACAGACTTGCTGCTTCGTACTCTGGTAGTGGTAGATAATTAAATTGATTTATGTGCACTTATTGTTTCCCAACAATGGGAAAACTTGTGATTGCCTGTTTAGGCCGGCCTTTAGCGCGAGCAGAGCAGGTTCTTTATCGCGGGCAGGATTGTTATTAGTGGTGTGCTGATCAAATGCGTATAACGATATAAAATTATTATAACAAACAGGCAGTTTATAATGTTAATGAATTATTATATTGATTAGTATTAGACAACTAGTATTAGCCAGGGGGCCCCACGCCCACTTACATATTTTAATTACGGGGGGTCTGAGTGATTTTTTTGGGTCTGAAATTTTGGCCAAAAGTGATTTTTTTGGGTCTATGAAAGACGCTGGGATTTTTTGGGTCGCGAAAAAAAACAGAGGGATTTTTTTGGGTTGCGAAGAAAGGACTAAGGGATTTTTTTGGGTATGCTAAAAAAAGTAGTGATTTTTTTGGGTAGAAAAATTCTGAAGTTGTGATTTTTTT
>JAOEJI010361090.1:0-10631 GCA_025448255.1 Umimayanthus chanpuru
AAAGAAGATATTTAGTATTTTTAAACCATAATTTTTGACAATTTTCTCAAAATTACGCGGAAAATGCTCTCAGGATGTGGCGGATGCAGATTTTACCGTAGCATGCAGTACCGCACCACCGCATCCTGTCAGATGCCCTGTATCATGGGTCAAAGTAGTCTTTATCATGTAAAAAGAAAACAGCGTATTTCCATGATCAATTTACAGGATAAAATCAGAAACTTGATTTGTCACTTTTTTGTTACTCGGCTTGAAAACAAGTCCTGAGACTCTGAGCAACACATTTTATGTGTCTAATGACAAGAGAGCTAAATGCCAACTTTTCTCCAAGACACCATGGTTCAATCATTAAAAGAAGGACTAAATCATAACCCAGGTTTATGTTTTGTTCAAAGGTATTGCTAACAATAGATAGAAGTTGCAGTTAATTTTTATTTTCAGTTAATTTTTTTCTAACTAGTTAATTTTTTCTAACTAGTTAACTTTTTTCTAACTAGTTAATTTTTTTCTAACTAGTTAATTTTTTTCTAAATAGTTAAATATTTGAATAATGCTTAACAAGTACACCAAAAAGTTGAAGCTCTGGCATCAAATCCTCTCTAGCTCAGTTGGTAAGGCAGTGAACTAGCGATCCAGAGATGAGATGTAAAATGGGTGTTCAAGCCCAGGTAAGGACCATTGGTGTTTGGCATTAAAAAAAGGGAATAAACTTGAGGGTTAGGGTTAGGATTGGATTTAGGATACGGTTAGGGTTAGGGTTAGGGCTAGGGTTAAGGTAAGGGTTAGGGTAAGGTTAGGAATAGGAATAGACACAAAATCGTTTGATACTTTAATTTATGTAAATAATTATGTAGTTTAAAAAATTAAATAGTTAGAAAAGAATTAACTAGTTAGAAAAAAATTAACTATCTTGATCTAAGAAAAAAATTAACTAGTTAAAATTAATATTTAACTAAAATCAAGAATTAACTACGACATAGACCCCGGCTAAAATTTAGGACTCTTTTTAATAATAATCAGCCCCATGTGTCTACTCCAAACAAAACAGTAGTCAGACTGTCAATAGTAATTATTTTACTGATTTATACAACTGACTGTACAGTCCTGACTTAAAAGTAGCTTATTGCTTTTCCATATGTATGACTACTTTACACAAAAGCTTTTAGTTGCATGATATTGTACCTTTTGCTGTGGTTACTTCAACCTCCACAGTAGGATTGCCCCGGCTGTCAAAGATCTCACGAGCATGCACTTTGGAACAAGCCATAACGTCTGAAACACAAAATTACATGTGTCTCATCAAATCACTTATACCACAAGTCCAATCAGGCTTTAACTCTGCCTTAACCAGGGAAGATCGCACTTACCAAATTAAAATAACACTTTGTCCTAACTTGAAAAACAAAAAATAATTTATAACATATCCCAAAATGAAAAAGATAAGAATACAAAGCAATAAATCCCTGACAACAAAAATAAGAACTAAGTAACGTGGTACAAAAAAGCAATTTATGATAGACCATGGTAACTAGTATAATTATTTGTCAGACTGGCATGCATGCATGTGCATCTCAATTTGTCCTTTGGTACAATTTGGATTTGTACCAGTTCAAGTTTTTTTGACTTGTACTGTAAAGCTTTTTTTAATCCTGTACAAGTTTCAAACATTGATATTAAGTATGGTGTTAAGTTATTAACATTTGAAAATGTTTAGGATTGTGTTTGTTTCCGAGTTTAATAGGGTTAAATTAATGATAAAGGTTAGGGTTCTAAAGAAATATAACAATTGCAATATATTTATAAAACAAAAATCAGTCATGGGAGTATGCAATGTTTCCTCTGTGGCACAGTTGGCTGATCTACATCAAGAGTCTAAGGTCTGAGTGTAGAAAACAGGTTACTATATTTAGTGAAAAAGTTATAAATAGGTAATACGATATAGCTGTTGCATGATGCAGAAGGTAGTTTGCAGTACAGGGGGAAAAAGGAAGCAAGGGGAGAGAGAGTGTGACCAGAAACAGTAGGGGAGGGGAAAGCAGAGTTTTTCTTGTAAATTTTGTTTAATATTCCATTGTCAGAAATCGTTATAAATTATTAAATAAATTTCGCGTGGATATTTTGTGCCAGTTCAAGAAAAATTGTACTGGTTCGAAAAATGATGAGCCGGTACAAGAACATAATATTGTACCAAAGGACAAATTGAACTACAACATATATATGGTAGCAGTGGTATTCAGTAAAGCTAGACAATAGGCAAGCAACAAAAATTCAGAATAAATCACAGGATACCCAGCCTAGAATTAGCATTCATGGTAAACATTTGTAAAATAGGTGTATTACACTTTATATATAAGAAAATGTTATTTAGTTGGTAAAATTGGTAGAAATGACACATACAAGCACAACTGCTTCAATATTGTTTCATTGTGTCTCAAAAGTAATTTCAGCAAGATTCAGCTTCCGCAAATGATTAATTTTTTTGCTCTGGGTGAAATTTATAAAATCTGTTCATGTTCACCTTGACTGCAAACTCTTAGCCTGGGCCACCTGTGGTGAACCAAAGCAACATTTTCTAAAGCATTCACCTTTAGCAGAGTAAGACAAGCAGGCGACCCTTTGGGACATGACTGAATGTACACACTTAGGGCTCATTAAAGCTGTCCTGCCAACAACTGCACATCTTACAAACTGCATCAGCATCTTGGTAAATATTGTACTGTGAAAGGCGGGGTTATTGTGCTAGGGCATCCCCCAATTAACAGACAGACCAACGCAACCTGTTCATAGCATGATTAAACTGAATGAGTCAGACATTTTTTAACTCCTCACAATTCAGCCTTTTCTCATTTGTGCAAGATGCTTGTTATTGATTTTTAGTTTCTTTTTATGGAGGAAAGTGTTTCAATAAATAAAATGAAGTGCAGATCTTCAATTAAATTTACAGACTCAAACTATAATCACATTAAGAAAAACAAGCTTTCTTCAGAAAACAATTATTTGGGTCTGTAAAATTTTGTACAACATTTAAGGTGGATTTTCACCTTTAGATTTGTCAGATGATTTGCATAAAGAAATGTATAAACACTGAATGAAATTACATGTTACAGTACAACAAATTTTTGGAATATACTGCTGATTCAAAGGTCATTTTTAGTTATGATTTAGGTGTATATATAGGGGTCATGATGACAAATCATATTGACATTGTTGCTGTTTGCAGCTCGAATCTGCTTAAATTTAATTTACTGATAGTCAAGTAAATTAATAGCAATATACAAAATTGGTCATTGACAAAATCTTTACAATAGTCATTCTTATATCTTATAAATCCTAAGCTATTTCAGGTTTATCATATATATACATCTTGATCTACGGAGCATATTTATACTAGCCTATCCCCTAGTATTTTACTACTTCTTCCAGGTTTTAGCCTCCCCACAGACTATTATTCTCCTTCGCTGCGAGAGGTCTCTCCCTCAGAAAAACTAGTCTGCCGAGTCGTAATGTTAATGGCCTCCTGGTATCACGCTGTTCTCATCACCTAAAAACCAATTACAAGTTGGCATAAAGATTTCTTATGCCAAAGGTGTGAAGTCCCCTGCGTCTCTTGCGGCATACTTCAGTGGATATCAAAATGCAGATCATGACACTTATTCTTACAACCTCGCTGATTGGTCAACAATCGTGTGAAAATTATTTTAAATATGCAGCTTTGGAGGCGCCCCAGCGTGACCTGGGAGGCCATTAATATTACGACTCAGCAGACTAGTTTCTCCGAGTGAGAGACCTCTCGCAGCAAAGGAGAATAATAGTCTGCAGGGAGGCTATCCAGGTTTAGACTTTGACCAAATATCTCCTTGTTTAAAATTTACATCTGTCACACATATCAGGCACCCCACCCCTGTGAAAACTGAAACAAACAAGGATTGCAGCACAAATGAGAAGACGTGTGCTAGTGCACGATTAAGTATCAAGTGCAGCTGGCTTGCAGACTCCCTGTTTCTCTAGCTTCTAGTTTCGGCAAAACATTTATTCCTTCTCAGTAGCAGGTTGTGACATGACAGAAATTCGACAACACGAATATTTGAGAGTGCCTCATCAATGACATTGTGACATAGTATTGCACTTTTATTTTCAATAGCACTTGCATGCACATCGAAAAAGTTTCTAAATTAAGTTCATACTTACAGTTCAAAGTAAACAGAAAACAAATACCCAAAACACAATATAAGAAATCTGACCATATACTCAGCATGGCAACTAGATCCCTCTCACAACACACAAATAATCTTGACGGAGCACAAGAAATAAATGACAATAATGATCATAAAATTGTGCATTCTGTCTCATTCAGTCATTGTTCTACCACTGACCAGGCCACGACGCCACTCCAGTCTAGATCTATCTTATAATTTGATGTAGATAATGCCATAGCAAAATCGTCGCAAAGTGGAGTAATTGCGTTTTTACCGGGAATATCTACTCACCAGAACGTCTGAAAACTGAAGAAAATCTTTAGCAAATTGATTCCCAGTCAACTCAATAAAGAGTTATGTTCATGTGTCACGTTGAGCAGCCTAGCCGAGGGTGACGGGAACCAATTTCACTAACCTTACAAGCTTGTTCATTGGCCAATTAGAACTTTCTAAGTTTGGACAAACCCACTGATTCTTGTCAGCCAATAAGATCAGTTAGAAGAAAACTTCCAAAGGGCTTTATTAACTTACTGCTGATTCGTTTAATTTTGAGCCAATTGCATTCGTTTTTAGATTGAGCAGCTCTTGTCTGTTGCTCTTTCTGAAAGTTACCCATGAATCCCCGGGACGCGCGCGCGCAAAAGTGACTTTGAAGTTTGGTTTGGGAAACAGCTTCGGTTTGGGAAATATCATTGAGTTTTCTTTTGCAGATCAACTTTTTATTATGTAATGTTTACAGGAAAGAATATATCTATCGAAGAAGCAAACTGACTCGGGCTTCCTTTAGCCATGGTGCGGGAAACACGCCATTTATGGGTGGGCAATCTTCCTGAGACAATAAGAAATGAGAAGATCGTAGAGCATTTCACGAGGTAAGTAAAAAAAGTATTACTATTAAAGTTGCATTGCGTTTCAGATTTGGTCGTTGTTTTGGTATTAAGAAACGAATTTGTTGAATATGTTCAAATAACTGATTCCCATAAACTAATTTTCATTATCTCAAGTTTGTAAGCAAAATGAAGATTGCGAAGAACCTCTTGAACATACGGCTGTCGTGACCTGCTTATTTATTCCATTCAGTTGTGGATTTTGCGATTATCTCGGCCAAGATTTTCATACACTTTTTAACCATCATGTAGGACGAATGTGGTGACTTGGAAACTCGCAATTTGTTTTTCTTAGTACTGATTAAATGTGATGAGTTGAAATCAAATAATGCTTCCCAGTTTAATTTGGTCTTCTTGTTCGTTTTCCAAGAATTTGTTCAATCTCGCAATCTGCTGCGACCTGTCATGTCAGTTGGAAATAATACATTAGAAAAACTTATTATCACCAAGTTCGGTACTGAAGCCAGGAATTCTCTTGCACTAAAACTGGAAAAGTTTTGTGAACATTAGTTTCTGACAAAAAAACAAGTTTTGTTTCGGTCTGGCCCACTTTCAAAAGCAGCTGGCTTCACTCGTTCCAGTTGATGCCCAACACGTCATCAATATTCTAACCCAACAAGTATTGATTGTGGTGCATTTTATCCTCTCTGGACAGATATGGTAGAGTGGAAAGCGTGAAAATTTTACCGAGGCGGAGTGTCGAGGGCGGAAGAGCCGCTTTTGTGGATTTTGTAGATATTCGCAGTGCCACGAAAGCTCATGAGAGTGTAAACCGAATTGGCGATCGTGAATTAAGAACGGACTACAATGAACCTTCGGGAAACACAACCTCAATTACTCGAATGCACGGTGATCTTCGGAACGATCCGAGAATTGAGCAAAATAGTCCCGGAGATGTGAGGACTCGTTTGCCCCAAGCGGGTTCACCACCCCGCAGACGATATGATAGAAGAACTGACGGGTAAGTGATCGGGTATTTTGTTTGTGGCATGGTTGATGGTATGCGAAATCGACGTTGTGAAATGTGCAAGTCTTCTGGTCAGCTTTGTGGTTCACACACGAAAAATGTTTTGTATACTAATACAGCAAGTTGCTCCATAGCGTGAAAGAAGTAGATATGGAAATCCAGTGTCAGTAATTATGGAGTGTGGTTTTGTGTCTGTAGTTTGTAGACTAGAAACGAAAAACAAAGTTAACATGTGGGTGTCAAGTATAAAATAAGAAAAGCTGTTACATTCAACCAGTGGAAGGGTGGATATTCAAGACAAGTTGGAATCCAGTTTGTACTTGTCATGCAATGCCAATGTTGTGGATTTGGAATGTGCTAAAGAATAAAGATTTCGTCATGTTTTATGGAATGGATTTGCCAATATGAAATTCTACCAGGATTGTGGTACCGTTTTGGACCCTCTTGTTGGATTACATCATCATTCCCTGCAAGTTCATGCTTCACTGCTTTTGGCTTTCTACTGACAAAATATAAGAAGTGGAATCTGTGTGGTAAAACAGCACTTATGGCTGACAGCTGTGTCTCAATGCTGGAGATCGCAAGAGCTGTGGATAAATGATATTGAGGAACTCAGTCAAGTGCCGCTTGAAATAACAACCGTACTTCCTTGGTTTCTTGGATGCACCAAGCCTGTATTTGCCGATTTATGGCATTAGAAGCCAAATTTTCCAAATCTTGTAAGTTCGATAAATAATCCTAAAATCTAAACTGCAGCATTTGAATAAAATAATGTTCCAGTGACGTCATTAACAGTTGTCATATACAAGTTGAGTATCGCTCAACTGATCAATTCAATAAATATTTGCTATTACATTGAAACAAGACTAAATGTAAAACATGTATAAATTTTCAAATGAAGATAAACCACGACTGTATGTAATTTATGGACATCTTGAAGTATGAAATTCAAAACAGATGTGAAAGCAGATTGGAATTGATTGAAAGTTGTTTGACTTTCCATTAAAACCTCAGCATTTTGTTATAAAACATATTTTAGAATTTGCAAATACATCTTGTTAAACTTTCCATATCTTTAACAGTAGGGTTATAGTTTGACTTTAATTGTAAACACTCAATTTAAACACAGTGGTTGTGCTGGTTTATACATCTGTTCACTCAGATTCTATACAATAATGTATTTAACCATCAGTAGCTGACAATTTGAAGTTTGGAATCAACAAAGCTTTTTTCTTTGTAATTAATATAACTGAATTTAAATAACATGCCTTGTAACATTAGTTGAAAATTAACATGTAACAGATGCTTGTTTGAGATAATATCGTCACTGAGACTGAAAGAAGAATTTGGAACAAGAGGTCTTTAGTATTTACAAAAAGTTAAATTTAAAACTGGTGTAATAACAATGTCTCTTGAATGAAACATCTTAAGGAAGGGTACTGAAGTATTCACTCAGGGAGAGTTGTACAAGGAACATGTTTGCATCAACGTTTGGTGAGTGATTCTGGAAATATAGTGTTATACAATGGATGGAGGGAATGAAATCTCCAGTTAAAGATATGGATGTTAATGACTGGATAACAGTTTAGAAGTGTGGATCTTGCTCTTTGATCAAAGAATGCCGACGTTGTGTGGCTGGAGTACGTGCAGATGCTTCAAGTTTGTGGAAGTTCAAATATGGCTCAACTTTGTGGATTTGCTCTTCAAGAAGAACAGGGAATGGCTGATCATTTTGTATAGACGACAGTGTGGTGTGACAGATATTTGTGCAAGAATTTTGCATGTCTGAAAACAGGATCTGTTCAGGAAGGTTGTGGTTGCAGAAAAATAATGTAATTCTCACTGGTTGTGGAACAAGGCATATTTTCATGAAGATGGGATCTCTTAATGTACATTATGGTTTCCTGCATTTGTCGAGCGAGGTGTACCCAATTAAGAAGACAGAGTCTGTTGAAGTGCATTGTGGCTCGTCAGTTGTGGAACAAGGTGTACTCGTCAAGATAGGATCTGTTGAAGAATGTCATGGAGCCCCCTCGCCAGTTGTAAAACAGTGTTTTTTATTTGTGAAGACTGGATCGGTTGAAGAACATCATGGCTCTCGTCAAGCGCGAAACTGGGTGTACTCATCAAGACAGGATTATTGGTTGAAGAAAATTGTGGTTTTCATCAGTTGTAAAACAGGGTGTACTCATGAAGACAGGATTTGTTGAATGGTTTTCATCAAGTGTGGAACAGTGTGTTTATTTAGTGTGTCATGATCTATATCCCTAGCTCGAGGCAGCATTACAAAAGGCGAAGAACCAAAATCTTAAATGTGGTGATTGTTTGGTGAAATGATTTCAATTTGTGGTACATAGACAATGGCAACATCTTTGGAAAACACTTTTCTTGTGGAGAGCCCAATCAAAAATCTGTGTGGCTTCAAATTTGGCTGAACTCTGGGCTTTAAAAGTGTCAGTTGTCAAAGAAATTGGGAAATTGTCAGATGAAACAGTGCTAACTAGGGAAATTTGGTTATAAGGTTGACTGGAGGAGGTTAGTACGTAACTTAGTTTATAATATAGTTTGCGGTACTTTGTGGTTTATGACTTTACTGTTGTTGTCTTACTCACATTTGGAAAAAAAACTTTTACTTCCAAACTCATGTGTTTGATTGTTTTGTCAATATCTCACCTGGGTTTATCATTCAATTGAGTTACATGTAGTTTTGCATCAAAACACATGATTTGTACTGATTATAGGACATTTCTTTTAATTTCACTGTAAGTTCAGTTACTCAATGACAAGGATACAAATTTATTTAAGTATTTCACAGTTTTACATGAAGACTTGAAAAATGTGAATCAGTGAAAATTTTCTGTTTTCTGACGTGTGATTGTTTTGTTTTAAATATTAACCATGACCTCCCAAGTAAATACTTATCTGTATAGACCACTTTCACAATGCGCTCCAGTAACCATAAACAAAAACATCAAGTTGAGGCCAGAAGGGCAAAAATACAGCAAATGCATAAAAACTTGGCACTTGACCGCAACTTGAAGTAACTGTTTATGGTCACTTGGACATATTATGAAAGTGGTCCATAAGAACAAATTTTGTACATCAAGATTGTAAGTACAAAGCTAAAACTAAGACAATTTAAAATAACTAATTGTGGAATGGCTTTTGATAGTATGCCAGATAGTCGCTATGGAAACAGACAGCAAGGGAGTTATGACGATGGTTATAGTGACGAGGAGGGAGGTCCACCCAGGCAAACAGCTGTTGGAGGGAGGCCACGATACGCTGATCGCAGTAGCCATGGTAGGAGTTATCACCATAGAGGAGATCAAATGAGAAGGCACAATATGGGAAAACCAGGTATGTCTGATCATAGAGTGGACAGGTTAAGAAAACCTGGCTCATTTCTTTGTTATTTGTTGTTTTAGTTTCTTTCTTATAATTATGATTTTTGTTTTATGGTTTTTTTCCTGTCTCTTTCATGTGTCTGCCTTTACCATGCTTAAAACTCAATTTAAGGTATTGAAATGATTGAGATTTTTCTTGATGTTGAAGAAATAGCCTGCAAATCTGGTGATTTTTTCTAAACTTTACTGGAGAAAAATTGTGCATGAGATATCAGTCTTTTTCCATGGCAATGCCATTTTTGATGCCATGTTTGGTCAAGTTTTGTCTTTTCTATATTTTTCTCCATTAAAATTATCATGTCGTTTGAAACAAGTACTAATTATTGGTCTGAAATTGATTGTGTGTTGCATTTTGTCAATGATATGATTCACATTGCATGTAGTTGGTGTTGTCATACAGTCCTCTATCTGAACTTTTTTGTCAACTGGTCACTAGGCTAGTCGATATTGAACTTTACTGGCCTACAAGTATATTTTGGTAGCCATACTAACCTGAAAGTGCCATGGCATGGTGGATATACAGGGTATTGTGGAGTCTCAAAAAGTCTTGTTTTAAATTTTGTATTTTTAAAGCCTTGAAAATGTCTTGAATTTGCCGAAAGTTATCCTTGAGGTCTTAAATACTATTAAGTTTTGATTTTTAAAAAAAAGAAACAGTTCTCATGGTAAAGGTTCAAAGATTGTTTGCATATAGAAGGTGCTTGTTCATTTCTTGTTTTATGCCAAAACTATTGTTGCACATGACTGGAAAAATTGTTTTAAGTTACATAAGTTGGCCTGCGTTGTTGTTTTTGAACAGAAGATTGGTGGAAAATTAGGTCTTAACCCCAGAAGGCATAAGAGGCGGGGGTCAGTCTGCCCCCTCCCCCCCCCCTCCCCCTCGATTTTTTTGGCTTTAAATTTTTGTTTCTGGACCGATTACCAAAAGCTTTGGCACAACTGTTCTTTGTTTTTTAAGACATTTTTCGCCCCTAATTAAGTGGCGTCACGATTGATGATGTCATCATAAAAAGTCACGCAACTTGTGTGTTGACTACAAAAATGAAATTTTTCGCTAAAAAAGCAACTATTTTCACCTAAATACTGATAATTTTACTATGGATCTTACAATTTTGTAGATTCTAATCGCTAAATGTTGTTTTCTCACTATTTTCAGTGTTTAAATTTGAATTTG
>JAOEJI010361312.1:0-10630 GCA_025448255.1 Umimayanthus chanpuru
ATTGATAAAATCAGTACATAGATTCCAGCAGATTGATCGCACGCTACGGCAGTGTGTGTACTCGTACTCCTGATTTCACACTCGGTTCGCATCAATAAAGTAAATTTCTTTTCGGTTTCCAGAGAAAAGAAATGGAAAATATTATTTTAAAAACCAGAGTAGTTACTGGCTGAAAATCTGGAAAATCAGGACGTCCTGATTTTCGGATGTTTTGAAGGTCAAAAATTAGGACTGTCCTGATAAAATCAGAACGGTTGGCAAGTATGCAATGCATTCGCATAACTCGCTCACCTTCTACATTCTTACATCACTGCAAATATTTTGCAAGACAGTGATAGCCAAGAAATTTAAAATAATAAATTATACAATAGTTAGTAACGTTTTTAGGATAAATAATAATATTGTTTGCCATTTACCTTTTTGTTGCATAGTCAAGGTATTTTTACAAAATTTAAAGTAAAAGGTAGAAGGATAATTTCTGCATTTTTTTGCTTAAATGAGCATAATTTACAAAAACTAACATAATTTTGGCATAGTTTTAGAAATATATGAGCAGTGCTAGTAGCATATTATGCTACTTTTAGAAGCACATACTTATTAACCCTCTCAGTCCCAAACATGCCATATGTTGTATTGCTAAATTCTCCTAAACTGTGTCTATAGTTTCCTTGTAAACAGGTTGGGAGAATTTTGTTTTTCATTTTAGATAACTTGCTGTGTATGATCATTTGTTTTATTGTAACTACAAAACAACTTATTTTGTGTGGATAATGTAAGGAGAATTTACAAACTGAACAACTGGCTGGGGCTGAAAGGGTTAAAGACTACAGCTAAGGCTTTATGCCCCAGGTTCTTTTACTGCCACAGATAAAAAGTGTTTGAAGTAATACAATTTCAGTTTTGTGCTTAAATCATTCCAAAACTGAACGTCAAATGGGATACGCTCGATACTCATTCCTTTACTGGTGTATACAACAAAGTCGCACTACCTGGCACCAGTTACACCCATCAATCCCTGGACTTGGGCATAGTACTTGTGAGTGCGCTTCAATTTTGGGTTCCCTTGTACTTCTTCCAAAAAAAATTTCTATCTGAACATGCATCAAGAGGGATCACAAGATACTTGGTCTCAGGGCACTTAACTTCAGATAGTCCAAAAGGCTTGGAGCACCCAGGATCAATAACCTTTACATCGGGTGAGTCACCCAGGTATGGGGACTCTGGGCTGATCACAAGTCTTGATTTAAATATATGTACAGGCCTGCGAATAGACATCATGTACCTTTGGTATTGTTCTAATGCAGTTGACTCATATTTGAGACCATGACTTGTGTACCTTGATGAGAAAGGTTTGGGGTTCAACAGATTCTTAACTAGAGTTTCATGGTGTCTTTTCCTGTCCCTTTTAAGGCCAAAAGTTGAAGCAGTGAACCTGAATTTCCTTTCATCTTTCCATTCTTGACAGTCTGACTGCCTGCGTGTTTTTCTTTCAATTTCATTTACTTTCTCGGCATCTACTTTTAGTTTTTTAATAAAGTTTTCTCATCCCCTGAAATTTCTGCTGGTATTTCAAACTGTTTGTCTGATGCGTTGAGGGGGAATCTTGGAAATACAGTTATTGGCAAGTCATGGTTGTCTGAATCTAACCTGGTGACAGATGTCATGTCACAATAGACTTTAAAGCTATCTTCAGTCACAGACAACTGATAGTTTGCATAAGATCCTTGTGGACTTTTACTAAACTTCGTTGCCAATAGTGATGTTGATTCAGATCTTGGAGTCATAATTTGTGCGAGGGCCATTTTGGGGTTTAACTCTTTTAACTGCTGCAATAACTTGGATTCATCTGCCTGTTGACTCTTCATGTTTTTTCTTGCCTCATATAATAGACACCTTACACCAGGGTCTCTGGATGTTGATGGTTTGTCTAAGCATGTTTTCGTTACCAACATTTCCATTACCGGCTCTGGATTTATAGAGGCTCCTCTTCCTTTCCGGTGCCACTGCTGTAAGTTTGATGTGCAGGTTCGTTTTGGTTGCATGTTCTCTTCACTGTCAAGATCAGCCACACTCTTACATTCATACAAGGTGAATTTGCATAATTTAAGTAACAGAGCTAGAATATGATTGCAAAATCCAACCTGACCAGCAACACAGGAGCAAGAGGCATTCACAACGCCACTTTTAAATTATGTGGCGGATCGTTTTTTCTAAAGCTGTGATGGCACTGACAACGGAAGTAAAAATAGCTACTGTCGCTCGCTGCTGACAAAGCCTTCAAATATTCGTCATTCAGAAACCTTGTAGCTTTTTGCACACCAGTCGGTACACAATGATTGCTGCTGGAGTCGATGTTTTTTCCAGACTTTACAATATGATTGTTCATCTCAGCACGGCTGAAAAAAGGCATTCGTTTCATGTCGCTAGACCATCCAACCGAAGGGTAGTTTGGTTGAGGCTGAGAACCAGAAATAGTTGAACTGCTCCTGTAGCTTGCATTTTGGTGTTCCTTTCGCTTTGTATAAATGCTGTGCGGATCTGGATCAACTATATTTTTGTCGTGGCCCTTTCTAATGTACTGCTCGACCCTTTGAATGAGAAAATAAAGTACTTTCCTTAGTTTAAAACAAGGCTGCATGGGCTAATTTGAAGTACGCACGGGGTTCAACACGTGTAAATATTTTTTCGAAGCAATCGTGCGTCTTACCTCTTCACTAATGCCGCCTTTGTTTTCAAACCCTTTAACGAATCTCCTCTGCATTTAAGCCAAAAGCGAAGTTCTTCGTTTTTTAATGTCGCTGAGGCTCTACCAGCAAGAGCAGTTCCAGGAATGTCATCCTCGGTTTATGCACATGCAGCCATTCGTGAAGGTGTGAACAAGGCGAGGCCCAACTAGCCTCGACTTCGCGCAACTCGCCCCGGGCCGCCCAAGAGGTCCGCCATATTTGCATTCGGTGTATAGCACTTACTTTGAGTCACCGCCCGAACAAAGAGATTGCCCCTCTTCTTTGCGGGTACCAGACTCAATCCAGGCGTGGAAGAGTTAACCTGATAATAGTAGAAAGTCAACGTTTGAAGATATGCTGCTAGTGCCACAACATAGGTACTTCGAAAACGGTGACAGGCGTGAGGAAATTATAATGAAAACTAGTTTTAAAGACATACAAGGTTATCCAAAAGGAAAGTTGGTTGGCCCAATATTCGAGAAAGTGTGAATAAGTTTTGGAAATTGAATAGAGTATGTAATGTTGTTGGTGAATGTTCATTTGTTTGGAAAAATATCCTGCAACAAGCGAATGACACCAGTCACGGCGATTCGATGCCGAGATTTTTTGATTTAAAAACAGGAACATGGGAAAACTTACGCGATGATAATTTTATTGGAGTGGTGTTTCAATAAATACTAATGTTGATAAAAACTGGACCAAAGTTCAGACTCGTTCATGAATGGCTCAACAAATACGGAAACAGAAATTAAAGCAATAAACTTTATCACACAAAGAACAACCTTTTTGTCTGAACAATTAATGGACGAACTCTTTCAGCAAGCACTGAAAGAATGTATTGAGAAAGAACGTGATGAAAAGGTGAGCGGAGAACCGAATAAGGAAAAGCATTGTAAGCACACCGATACCGTGGAAGAAAAAGGGGAAATTTTTGTGAGAAATGAAATCTTAAGGCTGGCTTGTAACTACGAAAAAAAGGAATTCGCCCTTACAAGCGTGGTTACACGAGAAAGTCATACTTTCAAAAAATTCTGATTGAATATCAGGGGAAACAACAGGCCAATATCTCACAAAACCTCATCAACGATTTAACAAAGCAAATAAATAAAAAGCGAAAATACACCACAAAACTTGACATTCTCCTTGCAGTCAAAAGACTCGGCCGCACAAAAAAGATGCTCGAGTGATGTTCATCTTATTCACTCAAAATAACTGGAGCCAAACCAGCAAATTTGTTTGTTCTGTAGAATAAATGATTTTGCGACTTGAATCTTTTTGAGAAAAACTTTCGTGAAAAAAATTATTCACGTAAAAATTTCATTAACATTCACCACGTTTGGTTGCAACTCTTGAGGAAATGTAATTTTCCATGTCAGCCAGAAGATTTCCCTGTGTTGTACCCCATTACCTTGTTTCCGAACTTGGCTGGAAATATCACCCATTTCCCGAAAAATAAGTTGAGCGAGTAAAGAGTTGTGTTACTTGTGTTAGTTAACATAACTTTTTTCAGACATATAATAAGCATGGAGTTCAACCACATCAGCACAAAACTCTAAAAAAGCAGCCTTCTAACATTTCAAAAAAAAATAAACACAACTCTAAACTTTGTGGCCATAGGCCTTACTTTCCCAAGCGGCCTGACACTGATCTCAGTCATTATCGGCGCCATCTGAGGTAATAGGTTACTTCTGGAAGGTTATCTGAAGCTCAAAAAAAATTAACAGAAAGGTTGAAATGACGAAATTTGCTTATACCAGCTACAAAAAATCCTTCATTAAATAAAGACTAACTTGCGTGGAGAAAGCTATGATTTTGTCCGCTTGATATTCAAGTTGGCAATTTTAGACTCTGACGTTACGGACCTTTGCCCTAGTTGTTGACAGATTTATAGTCCAATATAAAAATAAACACACATTGACTTAACTAACAATAACCGGCCAGAACTGGTTTATTTATTGATTCCATTGGTTAACAAGAAAAAGAGGACCAAAGAGAACGCCCATTGTTTAATTGCTACGTGTAACCTAAAGATATCGATGACTTTGTGAAAGGAAAAGTACCAACTGTTAATCACTTCCGGTCTTTCAGAGAGACACAGACATTGTGTCTACTGATCCGAAACTCAAAACGACATTTCCTTTGAATTTTATCATATCAGCAATATGATAAAATTCTAAATGAATCACCTCCTACGCATATGCGTCAGAAAAACGATTTAAAAATTTAAGAAATTGCATAAATAAAAAGAAATGCCAAACCATATACAACTCAGTGACCACAATAACTACGACATGAAACGTTTAAAGTTTGTTACAATCGTGAACAAAACAATACCAGTCGGTAAACGGCCAATCAGTTATAAGCGTATCCCAATACAGACTGTGTATGAAAATGGCGAAGATAGACCGCTGTTATTCACGACAGAAAAGCTGTTTTCTTTTTTTGTTCAAGAGAATGAGAATGATGTTGGAAAAGTGGACGGCTATTCTTTCCTCTGTGTATGTTTGATAAAGACGAACCAACTCCTGGTCAAAAACATTTGATGAAAATGATTGAACAGGTCAGTGAAAAGTGCAAGGACCTTAATATGGATAAGCGGCCGTCGGAAAATCGATCTGATAACGCTTAAGGTCAAATTGACGTTAAGGGGGAGGGGTGGGGGTCTCACTGGTTCGTGATTGACTTTAAGAAAAAACGAGAAAAAACGAATGAAATAGTAAGAAAAAGCAACAACTGCAGAAGCAGCTGTTACCAAAATGAATTTACTATCACTATCTGTTAGTTCACTTGCACAAGTGCAAATATCATATTTTATAATATGATGCTATAATTAGCGGAGGGGTTGGCGCAGTGGTAAAGATCTCTGCCTCCCAATCCTGAGGTCCCCGGTTCGATCCCTGGCCTGGTCGAGCGTTGAATATTTGGGTGACCTTCTTTCCCGCTAAAGTTCACTCAGCTTTCCATCCTTCCGGGGTCGGTAAAATGAGTACCAGCATACATGGACCGCTTTGTACATATGTTTCCGCTTCGCTGAGGGTAAACTTATCATTGTAAAGCACCTTTGAGTATATCCATATGGAAAAGGCGCTATATAAATGTACCACTTTACCTTTTTTTAATATACAAGGTGGTCACAACGGTAAAACGTAAAATGTCTTTATCTTTAATACTTTCAACAACACTATATTCAACCAATTAAAATATAAAAATATAAAAATTTCAGAACAGATGGGGTTTACAAATACAAAAATTATTTCATAAAAGTAGGTCGGCAGCTGTAAAATTAGCCGCGTTTTCGATGGAAGATTGTGATACAGATACAAATGGTGTGTGCATCGACAGATGGTATGTTATGAGAATATTTTCGTGTTGAACGTGAACTGTGTCGATGCATTTCAATGGGTGGTTCTGTACTGTATTTATAAGGAAAAAAGAAGCAAATAAATTGCTTTAGCTCATGCCTTTTTAAAGTAAACTGAAACGTATAGCGTATGCATCGATCTGCGATTCATAGCTACTTTCGCGTAACGCATGTGCTAGACAATCGCTAGACACCTGTCTGATCAGTATTTGATCCCGTAGATAAGAAACTTTGCCTGAAAATATAATCAATCAGTCAGAGACGAACTTTCTCCTCCGTCCGTGGAAATCTAAACGCTAAATTCCTGAAAGCGAAATACTGGATATTTTTATGACTTTCCGAAATACTTTTCTTTAAGTATTCGAACTAGTTTGGGTTTTCAAAGCAATCTAAACAATTATCAGATGAACTTGGGTTAGCTGATCATACTAAGTCTGATGGCCTGAACATTGCGCTATTTAGGCGCCCACGCACTCTAAATTCTCCACATAATCTCACTTACTTACTTGCTTACTTAGGCCCTTAGCTCCTCCTGGAGCATAGACCATCAACGATTTTCTTCTTCATCTTGTCCTGTTCTGGGCTAGTCTCTCTAAGGTGTTCCATGTGTAACCCCAGCTGTTCATTTCCGCCTCAACATTAGGCTTCCAGGTGTTCTTGGGGAGTCCTCTTTTTCGCTTACCTTGGGGATTCCATTTCAGAACTTGCCTTGTAACACTGTGTGGATGTTTCCTTAACGTGTGACCTATCCATCTCCATTTTCTTCACCTGATTTGTATTTGAATGGCCTCTTGACTTGCTTGCTTCCAAATATCTTCATTTGTAACTCTGTCTGTCCAAGATATCTTCGAAATTCTTCTCAAACATTTGTTTGACAACTGTTTGCAGCTTGTTGTTAGATGACTTTGTGTTTTTCCATGTCTCTGAACCATACATCAGGTGACATTTTTCACATTGAAATTAAAGATTCTGAGCTTTGTTTTGCGGGAGATGACACGCGAATTCCATAATTTCTTTAGTAAGTTTAAAACCACTCGTGCTTTGTTGATTCTGACTTTGATGTCTTTGTCAGTTCCTCCATTCACACTAACTGTGCCTCATAGGTATACGAATGATGAAGTTTCCTCTAGATGCCTGTCACTGATTTTAATTGGTCTACTTGATGTGCAGTTTATCTTCATGATCTTGGTTTACCGACACTCGGCTTTAGCCCCAGTTTGGCAGAATTTTTCATGATCCTTGTGGTTTTGTCTTGCATTTGTTGGTTGTTGCTAGAGAGCAGCGCAATGTCATCTGCGAAGTCAAAATCTTCAAGTTGTTTCTGTTGGTTCCACTGGATGCCGGTTTGTTGTTTATATTTGGTCTCCTTCCTTGTCCAATCGATCGCCAGCAGGAACAAGAATGGTGACATCAAGCAGCCTTGTTTTACGCTTTCTTTACCGCAAAACTATATGACAATTCTTAGATTCTCTCATATCTCCTTTTTTGGGAGTTTGATGATGTGGCTTTCGTTCCACTCAATTGGCATTTCTTCCTCTTCCCAAATCTTTCCAAAGAGTTCATACAGCATGCCTGCAGTTGTGTACGGATCTGCTTTAAGTGCCTCTGGCGGTATATTGTTGGGTCCTGCTGCTTTCCCTGACTTCAGTTTCTTAATAGCCTTAACGATTTCCTCTTTAGATGGTCTTTGACATCTCACTTCGAGTTTTGATGGTGCCTCAGGTATAGATGGTGTTTCCGTAGGTGATGGTCTATTGAGTAGTTCGCTGAAGTGATCTATCCATCGTTGTAACTGGTCAGCCTCCCTAGTCAAGCTGTTTCCTTCTTTATCTTTTACCTGGTTGTTGGTACGACTGTATTTCCCCGCTAGCTTCTTTGTGGTGTTATAGAGGTCTTTCGTATTTCCACTAGCTTCCCGTATTTCACTGTCCTTGAGGAATCTTACGTTTTATTTCATCCTAGGATTTGATGGCGTATAACATCGACTCAACTTCATCCTAACTTTTGCGATCAGTAGGTGGTGATCTGATCCTGCGTCTGCCCCTCTTTTAACTCTCACGTCAAGAAGTGATCGCCTGAATTTCCTTGAAAAACAGATGTGATCTATTTGGTTGTCAGTGATGCTGTTTTGAGAAACCCATTTTGCCTTGTGTGTTTCTTTTTGGGGAAACACAGAGCCCCCGATGACACATTCGAAGTTTGAACAGAAATCAGCAAATATAATCCCAATTTCGTTCATCTCACCAAGTGCGTGTTTTCCCATAATTCGTTCATACCCGGTGTTATCTTTCCCAATTCTCGCATTAAAGTCTCCCATGACAATGACCAGATCCTTCTCCTTGTATCTCTCCATTGTTTGGCTGAGGGTGCTGTAGAATTGTTTTTTTTCTTCTTCTTCTGCATCATTTGTAGGTTCATAACACTAAATGACTACAGTTGCAACCCTTTTGTGGTTGTTCCTAAATTTAGCTATTAGCCTTGAGTTGATGGGCTCCCAGGAAATCAGCGCTCTCTGTGACTTTGGCGTTAACATGAAGGCCACACCTTCTGTATGCGGTGCTCCATCATCCGGATGTCCCGAGCAGTAGTATATCTGGATGTTCTCAAATACCAACACCAACTGGAGGCGACTTCGGTCCCAAAATAAGCTCTCCAGGCGGGTTCGTTGGCAGGGGTACCGTGAAGACGACTTGACCTACATAAACAATTGGCAAATGTTTATGTAGGTCAGGACGTTTTCACTAACTAATTCTTCAAGTTGGCCGAGCCCCATCCAGAGCCACCACCGGGCCCACTGGCGAGGAGTCCTCGCCCGGAAGCAGACTCCTTCGATCTCGCCAGGGGATCAGTGGGGCTGCTCGCAACTTGGTATACCAACCCGCCGCCCCTAGTACATCTAATTAGATGAATAAGAGTGTTTAGTTATATGTAAAAAAATGGTTCGCGAGACGAAACCATGCGTCTGGATGATGCGAGGTCGACAAAACACTTGTGGGAGGAAATGCGTTGGTGACGTGTATGCACAGCATAACTATCAAATCCAGAAGGGCATGCAGTGCCCAAAACCGTGCCGAGGTTGTGGCCGAGGGGTCCAAGCGGATTATTGTCTTGGTTGTAATTGCGGGGAGTGACAAACTACGTCAAAGGCTGCGACGGGTCGAAATCAACGCAAAGTAAGATTATACGTTGGTGCTCGTCGAACTTTCCAATTCCGTTTGTCCATTTAGACAGTAGCGACCCATGAGTTATATACTCATAATATAAAGGTGGTCAAAATGCCGGACGCACAAATACAAACTATTTCCTCTCTACGAGAGAGCGCGTTTCGAGTCTTCCAGAGACATAACACATCAAGCGCTGAGGAATTGCCATGGACGATTCGTAAAGAGCTAGAGAGCCGCCGGGCTGAGTCGACAAAATTCGCCTCTGACCGGGTTATGCAAGAGCTAAGAAACCATGCCCGCGTGCAGCGGTGGATGGTGAGAACTAGTCGACCTCCCTTTCGTTTACCCCGCTATGTTGGCATCTGGAGGTCTCCTGAGGCTACGCGCGATGGCATCATCGATGATGTTATTGGCTATTTCAACGACTATGTTATTGACTAGGTCGTCGATGATGTCACTGGCTTTGTCATCGATAATGCTTTTGAGCAACCGATTTGGCCTTGATCGCGTCCCGGGGCTTCTTTCCCGTCAGCCGTGTGATTTCCCTATTCAGAGCCGCTACAACAGAAGGTAAACGCTTCAACCACTCGGTTGATCGCTCTCCCTCAGGGAGCCGCATTTCTTGGGCGTACTGGTGCCCGAAGAGCCGTTCAGCGAGAGTTCGATCCCAGCGTTCGACAATGCCCTGATCCCTATGCAAATCAGGACGTCCGCGGCGGGCAAATTTTTTTTTCCAGCCGGGTTCATTGGGCATCCAGTTCTACGCACCTTCAAAAGTATTACGCATGCAAAATAATGGATTTCGATTTCTCGCTGATTTCTTGTCGATTTCATAATTTTCCTGATTATGACTCAGGTTTTACGATTCTGAAAAATAATTTATATGACATACATATTACAGAATCTTTTAGCCTAAGCTCAGCTGGAAATTTTTCTTGTTCGGCTGGAGTCTCCAGCTGAAAGCTGACTTGGCATCTATGCCTTCTTGCCTATAGAACCAATTAGTTATGGGAGGTTCTAGTTTTGGTTCTGGATAAAGTCAAGGCTTAGAGTACGAATAGTCCCTACTTTTCCTCCGGAAGATCGTCGAGCGAGCAGTCGAGAAAAGCGATCGAGGGTCCAAAATTATTCGTTCGATATCCGAGGGCTTACGGAATTGTTTACTTTCCGTCATCGTTTATAATTATTTAAATTTAAAAATTCGTTTGAGTGGCGTGCCTGTTTTGAAAACTGATCCAAATCGCGACAGTTTAAATTTCCTGATTTTTGGTTCTCGCTTAATTTCTTCATTAATCGAAAAGAGCAGAGTTGTTGATATCTTTATTCAAGAAATAGTAATTAAAAAGCTGGTTCGTAATAAAAATATCTCAACTTAAGAA
>JAOEJI010361423.1:0-10628 GCA_025448255.1 Umimayanthus chanpuru
TAAATTTGTTCGAAGATTATAGCCCAATCTTTGAATTTGCCCTTTATTTTCAAATTATTTTGATCACAAAACCTGGCTGTAATTTTCGCAAATACTTTGTATTTGAACTGCTGTACATGTTGCTTCAATCGGGTAGCGGCCGAAAGCGATAATATTCCACCTGGTTAGGTGATCTAAAAGGTACGCGAGCTATTCTGTTTAAAAATTTTAATAAAACACACAAGAAAAATTACAATCATGCTTTAAAAAAACTAAAAGACTGTCCACGAAAAATATTAAAACTACAAACTTTTTAATGTCAGCCCCCTTTTCTGCCTTTGCGAATAAAAGCAAAATTATATTATTTCTTGCTTCAACAAATAACTTTGTGAGCTGCACACTAACTGTTTTCAAGAACTTAGTTCTGCGTGTTTTAGCTTCCAACTAAACAGCTGAGTAGAATCCGTTTCTTTAACTGTTTGTTTCGTTCAAATTGCAAGGAGGAAAGATGTGACAAAGGTTTTATGTCACAAATCACGTGACGGACTGGCCTCGTGTGTGTTGAACTAGGGCTGCCATCTTGGCGGGAACCAGACAGTTTTGTGTTCAGTTAGACTTTCACACACCGCACATCAAGACTTTTTTTACTACGTGCGTGGCGAGGACGGCAGAAATCGGAGAACACATCAGATTTTTATCACGTGCGTTGTTTGGCAGTTTGAGAAGAAGGCAGTTTATTTTATTTGTAATTGAGCTGTCAGTTGAGCACCTGCAAATCAGAGATTTTTACCACGGGCGTGACAAAGATTCCCTTCGGTAGAAGTTGGAAAACCAGTGAACTCAAGATGGCAACGGTGAACCTGGGAGTGAACTATTACTTTCATTATGGCGACAGGTTCGTAATTTTCGCTCATCTACAATTCTTCCGGAAATATTAAGTTAAAATGTGGAGAGAATTCAATGAAGTGAGAACGAGTAGTACAAGTCGAAGAAAAAGGGAAGATGGCAGCTGCAGCTCGCTGGAAACAATAAATTCACCTACAAAATCGGTAAAGAAAAAGGCAAACACAAAGCGAAAGTGGCGCATATTACAAAAGATACAAGAAAATACAGCTAAGGTACTGGAAGAGAACAAAAATCTTAGAAGTCTGTACCAGGATTTAACGCACTCACTTGAATATAGAAGATATTGAAAAAGAAAACAAGACGTAGAGAGAAGTTGATTTTTTACAAGAAGTCGCCTATGCTGTCAGAAGCATGTTCAATGATTCGCAAGAAAAAATGATAAGTGTATGCACTGCTGTGGTCAACATAGAGCAGTATACACGAAAATATGAGTTCCATGGGACTGATGAAGAAAAGGACAAAGATACAGAAGAATACATCGACAAACTTAGAGAAGTAGTTAGGATCAACACTAACAGTGACATCGACATATACCACCGGATGAATTCTAGAAGATCGCCAAGACCAATAGTTGCAAGGTTCAGCTCCCATCAGTTCAAGCAAAGCATTTACTTTACGAAAAAGCATCTGAAGAATGCAGTCTTGAACGAAACATTTCCAAACACAGACGGAATTTATACAAATGCGAACCTGACTGCTCAACGCTATGGGGCGCCATATGGGCAATATTGTGTAAAATAGGAAGAGACGATGGTTGTTAAATATATGTTTACTCATAAATATTTATATGGCTATTCAGTTTTATATGGCTATTCAGTCATTTTTACGGCTATTCATAAATATATATGGCTATTCAGATATAAAGATGACTATTCAGCCATATATATATATATATATATATGGCGCGTTTTCGGGGTCAAAATTCTAAATGTGTACCTCGATGAAATTACTGTTGAATTTTTACTTTTTCACGGATTTTTGTTATAAAAACGTGGCATTTCGGACATATTTCAAAAGTAATGTGAATTCAAAGGTAACGTGAGTGTTCGCAAGTAAAGTTTGCAAGTAATGTATCTTTTGCAAGTATAAATTGTGTGCAATCAGATTTTTTGAAAGTCGATCCACTGTTGTGTTAACTTTTTCAAAAGTAATATGTCCGAAGTGCCACGTTTTTGTTACAAAAATAAGTGAAGAAGTCATAATTCAAAAGCAATTTCAGCGAGGTACACATTTAGAATTTTGACCCCGAAAAAGCGTCAGATAAATATACTGCTATTCATAAATATATGTACGATTACTACAAATAAATACACGGCTATTCAATTTTATTAAATACCAAACACTGGATATTGAATTTCCGGTAATCTGATTGGCTCTCTACTCACAATATAAATCTTGTATACTGTAGTTTGTCCAAATATGGAAACTAACATTTTTATCACGAAAAATTTTGCCACAAAATGGCCGAAAACTCGAGTTGGTAGAAAATATAGTTCGAGATATTTTTATCCAGTGTTTGGTATTTAATAAAACAATTTGGTGCTTGGCACCTCGTCCGCTATCTAAAAGCTCATATCCAACACGCGTTCGTGGAATAATTGTTAAATATACAGCTTTTCAAAAATATATATGACTATTGTACCTGCTGTATTGCGTGTCAGCGGAGCGGTAAAATGACACATGCGCGAAATTTATGCGGGAGATTTTGTGGTATTTCAGGTCACATGTTCGGGCACTGAGGTTACTGTTGAAAATGGCGAATACGAATGGTCCGAATGAAATAGCTTCAGGTTTTAAGTAGTGCTAATGCTGTTCTCCCTGCTAATCCAAGTTCAACACTCAACAGAACTCCATGGCACGAAATGCAGAGCATTTTTCCACAGAAAAAGCTCAAATGCGTCTACTTCCCCAAGTTTTCAGTCACAAACAAGTTGGAATCCAGTGTCACAGTAACAGCCGGGGGTTCTAGTAAGCAGAGTAAGCGATGCCTGTCTGTCAATCAGGGAACCAGGAAGGCCAAGCAAACCAAGAGCGAGTTCTCGAGAGAAGCTATTTTGCCGAGACAACCTGCTGATGGCCTGGTCAGGGGCGCAGCAAAAGCTGAGTTGCAGCAGCTGGGGCATGTCATTAACGATTTTTGTTTTTACAAAGGTTGGGGGACAACGATGTATTAAGGATACTGAAAACTTTAAAATGCGTCAAATGACCTAACTTTTTTTAAAGATATAATAATATTCTATTGGAAAAGAGCTTTAAAACAAAAAAATAATTTTTACAAAAGCTCAATTATTTCATGAGATATGGCAAGATAAACTTTTCACGGGAGGTCGACAGAGCTTTTCGTTCCATGCTTTGATTGACAGCAGGGGTTTGTTGGTGATGTAACTTTCGCGGCACTTGATGTGAAGCGAAACACTGTTTACCTACTACAATTACAAGTACTCGCGGTACCAAGGTTTCGGTGTTCTTCAACAGATTCATAATACTACTTGTCAGAGTTTTCCTTATTTGTTAATGGGCGCCAAAACCCAAAAGCGCTGTGCTTAGAAGAGCAAAAAGCGTAAGAAATCGTCGAAACGAAAGAAAATGAAAAGAAAAATCAGCGATGAAGAACGGAAGTCTCTCGCTGTTGGTGACAAGGGCTCGTGGTTTCGTCAGGAAGATTCCTGGCCCGAATCATTTGCCGAACCAAAGAATCCAGTCAGTGCAAGCGAAAAGGAGATTTTAAATATTCCGTCAAGCGATTCCAGGGAACCCGGCCAAATTCGATTTCTTGAGTTGCTTGACCCGACCGCGATATCTAGAGCCGAATACAGGAGCCTGCATGGTCAACCGGTCCCAGATTACAGTATACAGATTCTAGTGTGTATAAATGATAATATGTCCACCGTTGTTTTAATTATTTTCCAAACTACAAACTATCATTTTGCTCATTAGTTTTAAAATATCAAAGAGCGGGCAAAAGCTGAGCTGCACAAAACTTCATGCGTGTCCTGCGAAGAAATGAGAACGATACGTTGTCTGGAGGCTTTCCTCGGTGTTTCCTGTTGCTGGTGCTAACCTGCAAGTTATCGACAATTATTATCCCATCAAATCTACGGTAAGCAAAGCAGCTCGTGTTTTGAGTGATTGCGAAAGAAAAAATGTTTAGATGTAAGCCAGAAGAAACTTGACAGTTCCGTTTCAGAATAAATGGACGCCGAAAGCGTCACGCGCGTCAACTGAGTGACAGGTAAACTATGCAGATTGTAGTCACAATGTATTACAATGTGCTCGAGTCTTTGAATAATTTGTCTTTTGTTTTCAAAGAGATACATGATCAAACTTCAATGCACAATCCAGCTTCTCTCATTCTTAGCAGCAAATACTGTGACTGTCTCCGTTGCTTAAGTTAAACTTTGTATTCGCTCACATCGCCTTGTGAAAGAACCTCTCCTATTATCGCATCACTTTGTCGATTTCGACCTTGTCGACCACCGCGATTATCGCGAACTGCTTTCGGCATTTTACAAGAATAAAATTACCCAAAGGCTAAACAGATACGCTGTACTGTACTTGCGATCTAGTGTTCAACTCGGAGCTCTCCGCAACATGAAAGTGCGCCAATTTTGTGGGCCGGAAGAAAATGTGCTTCGATTCAATGCATGTGATTGGATACCGTAACTTTGGGGCGGGGAGATTTTAACCACATGTGAAGGAGATCATGTTTCGCGGCCAGAGTGCGGGTTTTTTCAAACGCTGTTTTCTCAAAATAAACTTTTGTACGAAGTACAGCCACAAAAAAAGTCAGAACTTAATCAATTTTTAATCTGTTGCCACGAAATTTGGCACAACGACAGAACAATAGCCACAGATTTAAACCGTGTCGGCGAATCTACTAATTACTTGCAGATTATCGTTTTATGGATCGTTTTGTTCTCTTCTCTACTAAGAATCTTACAATTTTATAGAACCAATGATAAAAGACGACTGACTTGAACAAATAAAAATCGCCGACACGGTAATTAATATACACACTTTGCTGAAGTTGGCAAGGTGACAACTGATAGCAGAAAGTGAAAACTGAGCGACTTGGGACTTCATGAAGGACAATTTTGGATAAGAAACAACGCTGCCATTTTCGCTTACAATAACGATTTTGCGAATATAAGTTATACATTCATGTAGAGCATTTCATAAGCTTTCCAGTGATATATAGGTCTATGGGTCTCCGACTCGTATCGAACGAGATACGGAATGATAACTAAAAACATAGCCCAAGGTGTTCAGTATCCTTAAGTAAATTAGCAACAGCATTTGAAGTGTCAGTTCCGTCACTTCAAGAGATAACCAGTAAACCGAAGCAGGTAGCTAAATTAACAAACTTGATTGTGATTGTAGACTTAACAAAACGTTGGTCTGAACCCCCAAATGTTGATCCCTTCCAGTCTCGATGATGCTGCCCCTCTTGTTTTGGTTTCAATTAGCGACCAACTACTGGTTGCATGCGGACTCGATTTTTTTAGATTTGCCTAAAAATTTTAACTTTTTTGGCAGCAAAGTTGTGCCTAAATGAAAACGATGATCAATACTTTTCTTTCAATGGTGAGGGTTTGGATGTTTTTGAAACCACAAAATTACAGAAGAAAAAAAACAAAATACACTGTATGATAGAAAACGTTTATTTTTTCAGGCATCAGGGCCGTATTCAAAGATTTTTTGGGCGTACCGTTTTGACCAAGGATAGAGTGCATATATATTAGCTTGATGCTCCTACCGAGTATGGAGAATTCGAAGGAATAAACGTCGCCCGAGTCATTGCTCGCTGCTTTGAAAAAGTAGTATATCGTAAAATTGTCAAGAACACTGTTTAAGGACAAACTCAGCCCTACCCAGTTTGCATACAGATCTGGTTGCAGTAGTACTGATGCTCTCATCAAGATTCAGCAAGACTACCTTAGTTTCTTGATGATAAGAACTCTAGTGCAGTGACAATCTTCGTGATGGACTTAGTAAGGCTGTTGAAAATCCAGTGTTTACATTACAAGTCAAGTGTAACTAATTAAGCATGTGGCGTGAGATGTTGTGGTTTAGCGAGAGCCAGTGAGATGGCTCCACGGGACTGCTGATTAGATATGCGAGTGGAGTGTGCAAAATGGCAAGTTCGAGAGCTTCAGACGGTAATTCGAAAGTGTATTAAATATCATTAAATTCATAAAAATCGCTTGTTCAGTTTTATTTGGGTCGAGATCTATTTGCGGAGGCGAGTTCCCAACACAGTGGCACCTCAAACGTGGACGTGAAGTGATCAAAAGGAACCCTAGCAAGAAATCCAGTGAACGATAATTGATAATATTTATACTAATGTAAAAAAATGGCCAAATCGCCTGAAGTTCCTCCACTAGTTGATGCAGAGCTGAGTACAAAGCTTAGTCAATTGCAGCTAAATATATCCGAGTATGATGACATTGTTAGCAGTGGATATATTGGGAAACTAGAACGTCACAGAAATAAACTTAAGGTGCTCGCAAAATCTTCGGAAGAGAAGAAAATAGAAATCGAGGACAGAAAATTGGCTGATGAACAAGACATCGGTGAAATCGCTCAGTTGGTCGAAGTGGTTGACCAGGAGACCACAGATGCTGATCAAGCTATAAAGTCCCTTAACAAGTGCCTCAAGGAAGCACACATAAATTAGTTAGTTCAGGAACAAGAGCTAAATTGGCTTTCGAAAAGCAAAAATACGAGCAAGAGCTTGAGTTTAAAGAACAAGTTCTTGAAGCGATGACACAAGAACAACAAGTGAAGCTGCCAAAGCTTTCCATTCAATTCATTCATTTCCATTTATTCCGAAATTCAGTGGAACTTATGACATTTGGTTCTCGTTTTGGGGTTAGTTCACGGCTGAAGTGGACAAAGCAGAATTAGCTCCAGAAACTAAATTTGCATACCTAAAACTTGATCCCACAACCCAAGAAACACACAACAGGGCGTCTTTATGCTACCCGGGGTTCATGTATGTGTGTGTGTTTGTTGTGAGGGGGATCATAACTCAGTGGATTGTGACAAAGTAACAAGCGTGTCAGACCGAAAAAAGATTTTAAGTGAAAGAAAACTTGCTTCAATTGTACTTTGCCCCGGCACAGGGCATCCCAATGTAGGAGCAAGTCAGGGGGATCCGTGTATGCTCCCTCCTGTATCATACACCTCTTCATCAAGAAAGCAAGTGTATCTAATCAAACGTGCGGCGTGAGACGTTGCGGTTTAGCAGGAGCCAATGAGATTGCTCCACGAGACTGCTGATTAGATATGCAAGTGTGAAAAATGGCGAGTTGGAGAGCTTCTTGTAGTGATTCGAAAAAGGATTAAATATCGTTGAAATCATCAAAATCGTTTCTTCAATTTTATTTGGGTCGAGAGCTATCTGCGGAGGTGAGTTCCCGACAAGACCTTTGATAATGTAGAGCATGTACTGTTAGCGGAAAAACTCAAAGCACTTTTTTTAAATCCATTTATGACTAATTGGCATATCAACCTTCTTAAAGATCGGAAACAGACTTATTTTAATGGTAACTCATATGATTTGAAAACGGTTAAAAACGGCACAACAGAGGGCAGCGTAAGTGGCCCATATCTTTTTAATATTTTTGTTAATAATTTGGAAGTCAACTTTGGAGATGCCACACTAGTAGTAGCAGTTGACAAAACTGGTCACGACTTGTCAGAAACAGCAGTGAATATATACATTGACTGGGTTTTCAGAAATTGCATGCCATGTAATTTACCTAAATGTAATGAATTAGCAATATGCAAAAACAACGTTTTAAGCAGCAATTTTATTGCCAGTTGGTGGTATCAAACAAGTAAGGTCTCTGAAGATATTAGGCGTCACTTTTCAAAATAACGGCAGATTTTTAGAGCATATACGACTTAAGTTATATTAATATACTGACGATCCCAACGAGCAATTGGACACATTGAGTGCCTTGAGAGACACACACCCTGAAAAGAACTCGCGAAGCACGTCCACCAGCCACCTGGATGAAAACGCCCGAGATACAATATCTTCAAAGAGAGAAAGAGATCCTAAGAGCTAAGGCACACAGACCAGATGCAAACGACGACGATTGGTCCGCCTTTCGCCACGTGAGAAACAAACTGAAATATGCAATAAGAACCGCAAGAAAGTCGTTTAACCAGAAAATGCTTTCCTCCAACAAATCACCCGACGTCTGGCGAGTGATACATAGGATCCTAAATCCTAGTACCTGGCCTCTCTGACTGGACCCAGAAGAGCCGAACACTTATTTTGTCTCCACGGCACAGAGAACCCTCGAGTCTTCTACTGTACTCTTGGACGAACTCATTGTTACTATCAACAATCATTCTGACGCCTCCCCTTCTGATGGACCACAATTCCATCTGAAGCCTGTCTCCCATGGGAATGTTCTTAAGTGCATCAAATCCGTGCGCTCAGACTGCTCAGCAGGAGCTGACAACATCCCTGCAAAGTTTACCAAACTGGTCGCCGAGCAACTTGCTGGTCCACTGACACTTATAATCAACAACTGCATAAATAATTCATATTTTCCTAAATCGTGGAAAATTGCGAGAGTGTCACCAATCCCTAAAGAAAATAATCCAATGTCGGGTAAACAACTACGCCCAATCTCAATCCTGCCCGTCCTGTCCAAGGTATTTGAGAAATTGGTGGCCGCACAGATGTCTGAATTAGCCGAAGCCTCTCTGCTACACGACCATATGTCGAGCTACTGTAAAGGGCATTCCACAACAACCGCCCTCATAGACATACGGGACAATATACGCCGAGCAATGAAAAAGGGAGAGGTAACCTTAATGGTGCTGGAAGACTTCAGAAAGGCTTTCGATATGCTGTGTTTCCATACTACTACCACAAGTTCAGCAACCTTGGTTTATTTAAGCCTTTCCTGAGATGGCTTGTGAGTTACCCATCAGGCAGATCTCAGTTTGTTCAAATTGACGATAAGTCCTCTTCTTATAAGTTCACCCAGTTTGGAATACCGCAGGGTTCGATTTTGGGACCTTTGGTGTTCAACCTTTATATAGCAGACTTAAGAGACACTTAAGAGACGACACCCGTTGTACCAGACATGTACAGCTCATGATCTCGCCCCTGGTGAGGCAGAATTCAATCGTAGCCTAGGAGAGCTTTCAGCTTGGTCACAAAATTCAAACTTAGCACCGAATTCCACTAAAACTAAAAGAATGCTCCTAGCTATATACCAGATGTCAAGCTACCACTCCCTTGGCTCACATCCTCGACAGCTATCGGTCAAATGAAAGAACCCGGAGCGTGTGAAATCGACCAAACTGCTTGGGGTTTACTTACACGAGAACTTACGCTAGGACGATCACGTTAATTATCTTGCCTCTTGTTATGGAACTCTAGGTAGTCTAAGAAAGATAAAGAACTTCACTTCTTACAGCCTAAGGAAACACCTAACCGAAAGCCTCGTCCTCACTTGACTTTAGTGATATTGTTTTCTCCCCTTTGACGGAACACCTCCTCAACCGTCTACAACGCATTCAGTATTGTGCTGCCAGCTTTGTGACAGGACTGTATGTCAACAGAACCAAATCCATCGTTAAGCTAGGGTGGCTACCCATGAGGGAACGGAGAGAATGGCATCTCCTCAAAACGTTTCACAAAGCACTATACTCTCCTGATTGTGCAAAACCCATTAAGTTGGATAAAGTTAGGCACACGCACATCTTGCGCTCTAATAACGCACTCAATCTCGTTATTCCCCTAGTACCGAACACGTTTCAGAGCTGTGCAGCTGCTTTATTTAACTTTCTTCCTACCAGTTTAAAAGAAATTCCCAATGCGAAGTCTTTTTCAAAGGCAGTATATGATCAACTAAAGACCCGTCACAGTCAGTAATTGATATATTAAGTCATTTAGCCATTTACGAACAAACGATCATCATGATATTAACTTCTTTTATTATATTGTCGCGTAAGTTACGTATATTTTTTATTTTATTAGTAGCTTTATTATTATTATTGTATATAGCTTGATATTAGCAGTTTTTATAATTGTAGATACATATTATCAATCGAAGAGCCATTTTAGTGGAAATGCTGAAAATAAACCAATATTATTATTATTATTATTATTATTACTGTTAAGTTACCAGAAGCCAATAAATGTCTATATTATTAGGTGTTTTCATCAAGATTGTTACACCCATTTGCATTACATCTATTTTTTCAAAGTATTGTTTTGTCTAAAATATTTTTTACGGAATTGCCATACATAGAGCCTCTTCCCAAGAAATGATCACTCAAAATTTTTTAACTAGATGTTTTAAGCGGAAATCTTTCCACTCATTTGAATATTTATGCTAAATTGGTAAGAAACAGACTCAAATAATTTTCCAATCACCCATTGTTAGCGTGTATGCCTAAAGTGAAAAAATCCTCAAGAAGGTTTCGGAACCAAAGCTGTTTATTCCCTAATGTCAACACGGAGCCCTTTAAGCAGTTGTTTATAAATAGATTAATTTGTAGATACATTTTGCGGTAAACATTTAGGGTAAAATTAAAGGTTTCAATCAAAATTAGAAAATATCCAGTCAGAGTTACCATGCAAGAAGTGTGCATTTTAAAATGCTTGGGCGACAGTTGCCATCTTGGACCCTTGCTTAAGGCCCGTGCAAACGAACGCAACATGTTGTCACAACATTGCCCAACATTGTTGGGCACAACATGTTGCGTTC
>JAOEJI010361534.1:0-10628 GCA_025448255.1 Umimayanthus chanpuru
ACAGCTTAAGAACAATTGAGGCTCAAAATGTGCAAAACCTTAAAAACAATGAGCTCGGCCAAAACTTACTGGTTCTTATAAAAAAAAAAGCGTGTACTGAATATCCTACCAAATACCGCTTGTGATTATCTCTGAAGCAGACCTAGCCCAGGACAGAGTAAACAAACAACAGTTCATGGCTCAATTCTGAACTCTGCATGAAATCAATTATGTGTAGGCAATGCAAATGCACGTCGAATACAACTTTGAATACAATCTCTATGGAAATGAGAACAAGTCTGAACACATCCATGCTTTCACTTGCGTCACATACATTCCAAGATAGTGGGCCGACCATGCGTGCCGTGTAACTAATCCCAGGGGGGACCCCATACTAACAGGGGCGGGGATGCTCGTTGTACCTCTTAGGGGTTAAAATCCCGGGTTTTAGTACCACTTATGGTGTTCAAAGCAAAATAGATATATTTACATACAACACGGTACCTTTGGAGTGTCACGGTCACGGTCATATAAACATTGGAGTTACGTGTTGCTTTAATTCAAACTCGTGACCTCTTAAATTTATATTTGGTCGAGTCTTGCAATTACTGCTAGATGTGTAATCATATTTGCTTCTGATTGTTACGGTTAAGGGTAAAACTCAGTTGAAGCTACACGCGGAATCCGTTACCATTTAGGGGTTTTAAAATTTAACTGATTTCGACGAGCATCTCCACCCTTTTACTGTGAGAGTCTCCTCCCTCGGGGAGATTAGAATACTGATAAATTTATTATTTACTTTTACACAAAATCTTAATTTAATAAATTCGAATTTTCATTTTTTTGATTAAAAAAAAGGTTATTTCAATAGCTGACAGGTAAATAAATAAATTTTATTAGCCGAGTGCGAGGTATGGACCAAGTTTTTTCCCTTCATCCGCGCTTAGGCCATGAAAACAAGGAAGGGGAAAAAACGAGGATCCATAACTTACCGTACGGACCGAGCAAACGAGGCTAATAAGATGTTTACTATATGACTTTGTTGATTATTCCGGGAAGGAACGAAATCATCTGACGTTTTGTCAAGTGATCAAGAGCTCGCTAGAGGTCCGTACGGCTATTTACGAACCTGAAATTGACCAATCACAGCACGCGAAATCAGTCAGCCATATAACAGTTACAATTACTTCAACGTACTTTTTAGTGTATTGAAATTATACAGTTTGTTAATTAAGCAACGAAAGTGTTAAAAATGTATATTAATGTAATCTATAATCAGCTAGCTGTCTAGACTAACCTCAGATTAATACCGTTAGCTGCGTACCTCGTCTCTGTTGATACGTGTCTTTATTTTCTCATTATTTTCGTAATTTTGGTACTAAATAAAAGTTATTGTATTGTATTATTGTATATTGTACTGAACTCCAGTTAAGAAGAGGCCGGTATTCAGTTGTAGCAAAATCATCATTTAAAATTGCACAATGGAACATTTAAAATTTTACAAAAATTAACTGCAAACAAGAACACGGTACAGAGAATGAAATTTTGCCTGGTATATCTTAGCGTTCGTGCAGTGATTGAGGGTTCGAAGAACTCAAAACATCTGGGGCTGGAGACGTGAGGTATTTTTGGTCCAATCAACCTACCACCTTTATAGATTTGTCATCAATTGTAAAACAATCTTGAGAAATGCTGCAGAAAGGTATTGTCTGCTTTGACAGCGATACTGTTTTTTCTCATAAAAACCTAAACACATGCTCCCAAACTCCAGCCACTTTCGAAGCAAACATGTCCCAACATGGGAGTTTAGCCAGGGGGTCATTCACGTAACCAACCTCATCGAATCAGTCCTTACTGAGATCAAACGCTTTTTAAAACCTCTTCTGGCCAATGTTGAAAGCTATCTGACTGTGTCACCTCTCCAAGGGGTGACACACGATGAAGGTATGTTATTTTAAAAACATGATCCAATATTTCCGAGAACTGTACTGAAACGGCCCGGGGTTTCCTCCAAGGAGTGGAACAGTTCTCGGGAAAAAAAAAGAATATGTGATATGTTTGTGGTGATCATGTTTCACGCTGTACAGGCATACATGCGTTCAAGATGGTGTTTGAATAACATGATCACCTCAAACATATAGCATATTCGTCTTTTCCGAGCACTGTTTCAATCCCAGGGTGACCGGGGGCGGTACTCAACTGAATTTTAAGTAGGGGGTAGGGGTTGGGGGCGCAAGCCTAAAACCCTGGCGCTGTGTATGACATACTAGATCAATTTTATGATTTTTTAAACTAAAAGGACACACCCTTTTTATGATAGTAAACTGTAATACGACTGATGTTACGTTGATCTTGACAATGCAACAACATCGCTCACGTCCTCGCACGTGTGTACATCATATCACATGGCGCGCAGCACGCGGCACTAGATAAGTTGACAAGTTCGCGACAGCGATTTCCAAGCGTCAAGATTGTTACTCTCAGCTGTTTATGAGAGTTACAGGAACCATCTGTATACCCTGCTCAAAAGCACAACTACATGTATATACGGTAAAAAGCATTCCATGTGGTTGATGATCAAAAGGTCGAAAACGTATACAGTACATATACCCTACCCTCTGAAGGACGGCGCTTCCATTTGGCAGCAACCCCCCCACCCCTCCTCTCCTTCCACCACGTTCTGGAAGAGCCTGCCACTCAGTAACGGTAACAATATAAATAAAATATCCATACATTTACAGTCTGAACAGCGAAAGTATGTGACCAATGTTTTTCTATCGTACATTTATAGACACGTTTAGAACAGCACAATTGAGTTATCCTATTTAGAAATTTTATTTAATACTGATAAAGAAATACTTGTGTTTATTCGTATCCTAGTTTTATTTATTATCACACTTTCTAAATTAAGTTATCCATCGTTATTATCCGATTATGAATGCTTTCAAGCTTTAGCGATTAAATAAATAGATACAAACACAGACACAGCTACACAGAGCACGTTGTAGAATATTTTCAGCTCGCGTCTATTCCGTCATAAAGCTGACCATGAATTACTTTTGGAATTAGCTTCCTCGTAAAAACTGTCCTATAAGAATGATTACTATATGCTGCAAGTATTTAGCAGTTCAGTTGGAAGAATACAGACGATATATCATACTCAATTCATTCAGTATGAATTTACCAATTTTGTTGGAAAATAAAAACAAGTTTATTTTTTATGGTTACGGGGATGGTGTTGATTCTGACCAACCTGTCTTTTATTAATAATCTAATTTACCATGCATATTGATTATAGATTTTGTCAGACGTACGTCTTTAGTTTACAGAAAAAGATTCCTGCAAGAGACTCTCATATTTTATTCGGCAACTGAGATTTTTTCAACACCCAACTTTGTCAAAGCTCTGTCCCAGCAGGTAAAGAGAAGAAAGACTCGAATGACGTCGTGTCACTCTGGGGGAGGGGGAAGTGGGTGCAGGGGATGAGGTTGACAAAGAAAATCCCCTTGGCAGGGATTTCGTTGTCAAGTTTTAGCACATCTGCCGGTTCTTCTTGAGTACTTATACGCTTGTTCTATCACGGCGAGGTTACGAAACGTTTTGATTCAAATTACTGCCCGAAGATATAGAAGGTTTTTTCAAACTTTCATTTTCTGATCGAAGGCCCCACCCAACCCCCTCCCGTATAACTTGGTCTGAAAAACGGGAATGCGTGGCGCACCCCCACCAACATGATAGAGGAGTACTTTTGACAAGCACAGAGTCAATGTGGGGTGAAGCGTATCATATGATATGTATATGAATGAAGCAGTCGGACGCTGGCACGAAGACAACCCGATTTAGTAATTACATATTTCACACAAACCGTATTCTGTATTTTTTACAGTTGTTTTAAAATCGATTAATCAAGCAAGACTATGGTACAGTTTTAATATAACCAGCTTAAGAATTTGTTGAAGAAATCGAAGGACTTTTGAAATTCATTTCTAAATCATTTTAATAGAATAAAATTTGATAACCGGTTTACGGTCACGCCGAGTTCGATACCATTCATCTCGGATTTCACATCACTTTGTTTTTTGCCACGATGCGTCTTTAGATTTTGTCCCTGCGCTTTATGTATAAACCTGCCAGTTTTCAAGCAAAACACGCGCTTCGCTAAACCGCAAATTACAAATGGAACCCCGAACAATAGCTGCAATGCAAACACGAAAACAGACCTGAAAGAAACTGACAAAGAAATCTACATGGTATTTACATTCTGTGGTGAGGTATTCCCAGGGGCCCTTAAATACTGGCTTTTGATTGGATGAGAAGTAGCGCGAAATTTTTTGAACACAAATACTCACGTGCCACGCTAGAACATTGTCCCGCGCAACCAACTCATTCATTTGCACAGGAGAGTTTGCCGCGCGAAGGTTAAGTTTTCCAAGCTCGGCTTTAGCTCCTGTCAAAGAAATCATACATCTATAATTTTAAAATTTTTATAGCCATTCTAAGTTATTTACAACTCCATATGATCAGCTGAGTAAAAACATGAGCAGCCAGAGGTAAAACTTCAGGATTTTTGAGGTTTCTTTCAAGTCGGCTTCGAGCTGGTGTTGTACAATGTTGGCTAGTTGTGATGTTGGACCAAAATGTAGTGCTTATTTCTTTTCAATTTGCACTTTTCCCGTAATCCTAAGTAAGAAGTATAATTTAGTGAGTTGTTAAATATTGGGAATGATGAATGGATCTGGATAAATTCGTTCACCTGCAGCGATGTCGCCACCAAAGGCAAACAGTCACTGAAGACCAAAGCAGATGAAACAAACACAAGGAAACGAAAGGTGAGGGAACTTTGAAGAAAGCTGCAATTTCACAAGTTTTTCTTGATAACTCAGATAATTTTCTTTTCTTTCAGAAGGAAACAAGTGGCAGCGTAGTGTCTAAACGAAGATCAAGACAAGAAGTAAAGGTTTGTTTTAATGTAAATCACCTCGCTTTCCCGCGTTTAGGCTCCCGCCATTTGCTTGTGGACTCATTCCTTTGATTACCATTTGATGGAGTTGATAGCTGAAAGGCTGCTTATTTGTGACTTGAAATTCCTCTAAGTTTGTTATGAAGACTTTTCGTTTATTATTCTAAATTTTGCTCGAAATATTCCTCTTTAGTTTTATGAATTTTGTTCAAACGCATACCTGCTTTCATGAGCAATCGGTGCAGCTTGCATGTCCGAAAATGGCCACCTTTTGAAATATACCACAAGCAGTTGCTCGCATCAAATCTCGACCCATGTTCTGCTTGTTGTGACAACAGTTTTAAAAGCAAGAGTTCTTCCCAGGTTCATGCTTGTCGGCATAAGTTCATATTCAGAATTATTTACAAGATTTGGAGTGATAATTGGGAAAGGAAATCTAATAAAAATTCACAGCAAGCTAGCACAACAACTTTCTTGCTTTCACAGTTTCACCACTGTAAAACAATAACACATTTCCAGGTAATAGGTAAATCCTGTAAAATTGTATGTTTTTTTCTGTGATAAAATCATTTTCTCCGAGTCCAGGAATATTTTTGTTAATTTTAAAAATATTCAGGAACTTCACAGGAGCCTTTTCTTCGTTCGCGGAATTTCCTTTTGATTCTTGTTGCATGACTTGAAGAAAGTGTCTGATCTCGCAAGCTCACAACTTTTGCAGATTAAACTGATCAATTCGCTTGGACAACTCTTAAATGGGATAGAACATGGCATGGTTACATGCCGTTTGGGTTTTTGTGAAATTACAGGTATATTTATTAGGAACTGTCAACAAAAGGTGTTTTTGCAAGTAAACGTTTAACATATTGGTGTACTTTGATTTGTGCCATGCAAAGGCATGGCGGACGAGTATTCAGTATTGCATCTTGAAACAGAACAAAGGCTGCCGCATAGCCACCAATTATAAAAACATGAGCTAACAGGTAGCTAAATATTTTCAGGCTAAATGAGCAGTTTAAGAAGTCCAGTCTCACTAAACAAAGCTGTTTATTAGTGCAAATAGGAGCGTCCACCATTGGGAGTTGAGTTTTAATTGAAGAATCAGAATGGGTCCATGTACATCAAACTTAATAGGGCAAGAATATTCCATCCCATTTGCAGCAAAAAAGTTCTGCTCTCAAAAAATGTCCAGATTGCGCAACTGTTGAAAATGTGTTGTCCTCCAGTGATATGTAAGAATTTGTATTAGTTTTTTATCACAGGAAATGAAAATGGTGCATTATTTGCATAATTATTATCATTAATTAAAACTAAAAGAAAAATAATAATGAGAAATAATAATAAAAATCCTAATGCAAGTATCAAGACTGAAGTATTGAACATATTGCACCACATTTTTATTTTTGATGTTTAAAGTAAAACTATTTTCAGTTCGGAAAGTTTATCACAAAGTAAATATTTGTGAGATCTGGATCTGTGCTGATTCTATTTTGCATGTCTCAAAATAACCAGCAACCTGATTTCTGATTGGTCATCAAGGACACACACATTGATTCCTGTAGGAGGTGGCCTCATAGTTTTGATAATTTTCCTCTTTCAAAATTTTATCTAAAGAAAATCTACTGGCCCAGCTGTGTGCAAGAATGCAGTAATATTTTATGCAACTGCTGAACAAGTGAATAAGAAAAATTCCTTTAAAATTGTTCATTCATGTGTGCCAGAACAGAAATGGGTTACGACTATTTTTGTGTGATATTTATATTTTAGGATATTTTGTTTATTTTTAAGGTGTTTTAGAAGCATTTTGTTGTGAGTGCTGTGCAATCTTGTTATATAAACAAAATATTGCCTCAGGTAAAATAGACATAATTGTTGCTCTTTGATGTCATATGGGTCATGTGAATTGTACACACTGTTGGTTTATCAGCAACAAGGCAAATCAGGAATGTCACTATAATAATTATACTAATATAGAAGTTCAAAACACTAAATTTACATACTACTTTTATTTGACTGATAAATGGAAATGATATATCTATGTACACCAGAGCTATGGCACTGCATTTTCCCAAGTCTGCTTTTAAAGTATTAGAACTATTGATTTTCTTGAGTTGTACATTCTATGTGGGCAGGAGGCAAAAACAGAGAAAACGCACAATTTTAAATATTGTAATAGTGTGCAAATGGCCTAAAAGGTTTGTTAGCCTGTGCCACTTTAAACAAATGATCAGTATTGTTTAATTCTTATTTGGCTGCTGGTGAAGTAATTGAATTTACATCCATGTTTTGTTGTTTGCAGATGCAAGGACAAATACTTTCAAACGCCGAAGGTGGAATTGGTGCTTTTAGTAAAATTGAAACAAGAAGACAGAAGAGTCAGCGAGTTCTACAAGAACAAAAAAACAATGGAGTAACAAAAATGGATTTGTTAGGCAAAGCCAGTAGTTTCACATTTACAAATTATTTTCTACCAGTTGCAAGAACTGTTTCACCCTTGCCAGAACTTGGCTGGGCTGACCCTAAAGAGGTGTGGTCAGTAATGTTAGCAAAGGACAGACTTTACACAAAGGATCCTCTCTTGTTACGGCGGCATCCTCAACTGCAGCCCAGAATGAGAGCAATTTTGTTAGATTGGATAATTGAGGTGAGTTTCAGATCACTGTTTCATCAAAATTGGCTTTTTGATGGATTTGATTTAGATCAAATGTCGTCAAGAGCCCAGAGGCCCCACTCGCATATTTTAATGACAGGGGGGGGGGTCGGAGTGATTTTTTTGGGTCTGAAATTTTGGCCCAAAGTGACTTTTTTGGGTCTAAAACAGAGGGGTTTTTTTGGGTTGCGAAAAAATGACTAAGGGATTTTTTTGGGTATGTTAAAAAAAGTAGTGATTTTTTTGGGTAGAGAAATTCTGCAGTTGTGATTTTTTTGGGTATAAAATGTGAACCTCTGTCGGATCCCCCCCCCTCCCCCCCATCATTTGTGAGTGGGGCCCCTGGGGTCAAGAGTGGAATTAAGGGAGGGGTTAATGGGGTCTCATCCTGTCCTTGAATTGACAGAATTGTGGGTTCTGGCCCTCTTTTCAAAAGTATCTGCATTCATCTCTGGTAGCTGATTGGAGCAGGGGAAGATGCAAAAGATAAATACCATCTCTAAATGAAGCCAGGCAATGCCAAAGTGAAGATTGATCAGAGCTGAAGTTGGTTATTAAGGGAGATGTGTACATCACTGGGGGAGGGGGTGCTGTGGTACAAATAATTAGTGACAATGAGATGCAAAGGAACTAGGAGCAAAAACAAAGCCAAAGGTATATTCTTGGAAAGGACAGTTATTTTAACTTACAGTTATTTTTCTGTTCTAGGTTTGTGAAGTTTACAGACTACACAGGGAAACCTACTGTTTGGCGTTAGATTTTACTGATAGATACCTGTCAAGAACTACGGAAGTAGCAAAGCAAAGATTGCAACTGATAGGAGTTACAGCTTTGTTTGTAGCTGCCAAGATCGAGGTAATTCATTGTGTACAGTGTCATGATGCTGAGTTTTTTTGCCACAGGGATAGTATCTACATTTTAGAGTTTGATGATTCCATGGCCCTGTTTTGAAAGCCTTCCCTTTACTTCTCAATTTGTTGGTGATAAAGGGTATTGGAGAGGAGTTTGGATAAAGGATGAAAATTTGGTTGGTATCTTAGTGAATGTCACTCCTTGAATGGCTAGTGATCACTTAGAAAAGTTTCTTTTAACAACTTTAAAAAAAAAAGTTCCTGGTGGTTCTCTCAAGAAATATCTGCAACTGGTCTTCTCATTCTTTTTTCATTTTTTTATTAATTACTATCACTAACTATTATTATTATTATCATCATCATCATCAGCATCAGCATCATCATAATTATTCCCGGACCAGAATTTTGGTATGTTTTTATCTACTGTACCGTATCTAAGACTAACCAGCAGAAAGTCCAAACTTATTTATAAGTTGCCAGTCACTAATAAAACATCTAAAATCTATACCTTTCACAGTGAAAACTTCCAGGATTGTTTAACCCTGTTCTGGACCAAAAGGATTCAAAATTGTTCTTGCCCCATCTCTTTGCTTGTTAACTTCTTGTCTTGATTGCGAGAGTGATTTGAATTTCCATATCTCCAATGCAGGAAGTGTACCCTCCCAAGCTGTCAGAGTTTGCTTACGTTACTGACGGTGCTTGCACAGAACAGGAAATTCTGACTCAGGAGCTGATAATGCTGAAGGTGGGCAGAAATTGTGTGCACATAAATATTTCCAGTATACTTTGATAAGGCTGGTAACCAAATCAACTGATCTGGAATTTGTTATTTTTTAGATCAGAATCTGCAATCTGAGAACCTATCATTTTGCTATATTTAGATTTTAATATTTCATTTCCAAAACTCGATTCAACAATATGTGCATTTTCCAAACCTGATACACTTGTAAGATCTGCAAATCCACAAGAAATATCTTATATAAAAAATGTGTAGTCCAAATTAAACTTTGGGCAAGACATACATTCATAACACCCCCTTTCAAATCCCTGCCCCCAATTACAGCCTTTCAAAGTGTGACCTTTACGCTCGCCAATATATTTGCCTTTATAGCTCTGAACACCACCCCCTTCCCTCCTCACTTCCTCCATCCTGTAATTTTGTCTTGTGCATTTTCCATCCTTTTTCCACCTTCCTGTATAATTAAATCCTTTTGTTTGTCCCTTTCTTTAATTATACAGCCATTCTCATTGACCTTGAATCTCTCCTTGCCTTCATCTCCATCCACCTTTTCATGTGATACTGCCTGGTAGTATCTTGATAAAGAAATTAAAAACTGTGTTGAATTATTTTTCTTTAGAGCTGATTTCTTGGCATGCATGTCCTTACTGACACAGTTTACTTGCTTTATACAGGTTTTGAATTGGTTGTTATCCCCAGTTACATCAAATACTTGGCTAAACATCTACATGCAAATACACAATTATGCAACACGAAGACCTTCTCTCAAGGACAAGGAAAACTTTGTAATCCCAAGATACTCTCAGCAGGCATTTGTGCAAGTGTCGTATCTCCTGGACCTCTGCTCGTTGGACATTGGCTGTCTACAGTTTTCCTGCAGCATTCTGGCTGCCTCGGCAATGTACCACATGCTGCCTGTTGAAATTGAGGACATTACAGGTTGGTGTTTCAAAAAATGCAAGAAAAAATATTTAATGTCGCCTCTCACTTGTCTTTACCTTAAGACAGTATATTCTGACTTCTATATACAGGGTTATTTTGAGTTTGAGATCACAGTTTTGTTTTATCAATCAACTTTGCTAACTATTATTAAATAGCTTGTGTGTGAGGTTGGAACAGTTGGTAAGATCTCTGACTGTCAACCAGGAGGTCCCAGGTTCAATTCCCAGTCTCGTCGAGGGTTGAACTTTGTGCGATCTTCTTCCACCACTCTGTCCAGGACATTAAGCCATTGGTCTAGTCTCATGAAATGATGTCCAGGACACTAAAAGAATCCAGAATTTTCTACAAAAGAGTAGGGTAGTGATCCCGGTGTTTGGAGCTGTGGTCTGAGATCGTGTATGGACTGTCTAGGGGCTGCCCTGGGTTGGGGGGCATACAGAGAAAAAAAATGATTTGTGTGAATTTACTAATATGATAGAAAATTTTAATAAGTAAAATCAAAGTTTTACT
>JAOEJI010361645.1:0-10621 GCA_025448255.1 Umimayanthus chanpuru
GCTCATTATCAGACTACAGGTACTGAAAGTTTCATTTTGATTGCTTGAAAGCTTCAAATTTTAGGTCCGAAAAACCTTTGGGGGGTCCATTTGACCCCCCCCCCCCCTTGGACGTTCGAGGGTTAAAATGTGTCCCAACGGTCTTCTAAGGCTACGAATTTCAGATGTTAAGATAGCCGTTGCCCATGGCAACAACAGAAATTGTTAGAGGTCGGCTGCTTTTCAATATATTTAGTTAAACTTTCGGATACAGGAAAACAAGTCTTTAGTCTCCTTCATTGTAACATATAGTGAATGTATGTACTGAACAAACGAAGTTAGGGAACTTTTTCACAAAATGGTAATAGTTTACAAAAAATGCACCATTTTTCACATGATCTTATTATTTAGTAGAGTTTATTAAAAATACGTTAAAAATTTTATTTGTGGTTAAAGCTTAATTACCTATGAGGAGTGTGCAAATATATTTAAAAATCACTATACTCAAAACTTCAAAACAACATTTCATTTCGTGGTTACCATGGCAATAGTACACGTCAAATATTAGTAAATTGCATGTCAAAATATTTCTCATTGAATTTTAGGAAAAGGTCGTATTGTCATCGATATTCTTTAAACTGTGTGGAAGTTATGGCCAAAAAAACACCCTTGGGAGCTGGAATCAACCCCCAAGCTTATAGCTAGATAGGGTTAAAGAGTGTAATGGAACGGTGTGAACCACTCGTTGATCTACCACAGAGGGGAGTTAAAACTAAAGGAAAACATGATTTACAGAATTTGGTTCTTGCATTGGTGTTTACAATCTGCATTGCATAATGTCATTTAAACTTTATCTATCTTCCAATTCCAACAGTAGCCATAAAAGTTATTTTAGCCGGATTCACTTTACTTCATAATCTAACATTAATCCTTGTAATCCATCTCAGTAATACATTTCCACCAAATTTAGTCCCTTATACTATTATGTTATTATAATCCATATTACTCGAAACGGTCGCTACTGAAGCCAGGAAACCCTTAAACAAGCCCATATGATAATCTAGCAACAAGACTGACGTTCAGCACACACATTTCTAGGCCTGTGACTCGATGAAGGCCAGTTTCATTTTACAACCTCATCATTTCGACGTAGAGTACAAAAAAATGTGGCTGTGACAGTGTCATCTTTGCGTAAACAGCCCCAGGACCTCATACTAGATATCGGCATGAGAAGTAAGTTAACAATGTTGGGGTTTATATAAAAGTTATGGAGCAATCAGGCGCAACCGTCAAGGCCAAACTGAAGACAATGAAAAGTGCGTGTAAAAATCTGTTTTCAGACATGCAGTCTTTAAGTAAGTTCTTCTGGGTACATAAAATGGTTCAAAAAGTATTGCTGTTGTTTAAATGCCTTTGAATGATGGACTACTAAAACGATGATCCAGCTAGATAGAAAATTGCTGTTTTTTTTTTTTAACTTAGCGTATCAGCGAAAATGATTGCATAATAGTCTGCATGTGATTAAGAAGTTGCATTAAAAAACAAAGATAAGGGGAAAGTAAAATTAGAATGAAGAGTTATTAGGCTGACAATCTAAGACGTGTTACTTACAGTCTAGTTAACGAATCTAATCCTGTAAATGCACCCTTCTCGATCACTGTTATCTCATTAGAAAACAGCTCCCTAACAATTAAAAATATGTGATTTCCGATTGCTGGCAACCTCTGTTATAAACTACCTCGGTCATATGCACACCCGGCTTTAAGCTCTCTAAGTTAGAACCTCCCTTAGTTATAAGTACCCCAGTAAAAAGATCATTTATTTACTAACAAACAAATATTTCAGTTGTAATTCCCTCCCTTGCATAAGCCGCCCTTTTTCTCTCAACTTTAAAATAATTAAAAAATATTTAGCAATCAATTTACATAGCAAATTTAAAAGAATTGGAAATTCAACTATTTACAAAATCTCTCTCAGGAGAGTGAACACTATAAGCACATACATAATCTGTACATCGATTTAGAAAGTTCTATTTCTCTATAACCTGGTATCCAAACTTTTTCCCAGTTATGTTTAACCGAAGGTAAACATAAGTTGATGCTGCCACTGCTGCGACAATAAGTCCTTTGCAGCTGGAGGTCACATGGTACAAAATTCAAAATATTGGAGAGAAAAAGAATGTGCCAGACACCAAAACAAAACACAATTAACTATAAAAGTGTGATTTTTCTTTGTTTACATTTCCCAGTGGACTCTTGTCACATTCTTTTGCTCTCCAATACATGTATTTTGGATTTTGTACCATGTAGCCTCCATCTATATGTGAGAGTCGTCTTTGTGTATACTCGTCGTGGTAGCGTTGTGTTTCATTAGGCCTGGTCCATCAGGTGACTGAAGCGTGATGAGGACAATCTTAAATCGTTTAACTGCACTGTTTGGAAGTACTTGAATATTAAACATTAGAACCGACAATAAGATCACCGCAGTCTAACTAGGGCATCACTAAACACACAGAATAGAGCTTTAACAGGTATTTGACCCTTTTGTGACGCCCCAGGTGTTGATTAACACCTGAACACGTTCAAAGCTCGCTATGTTAGGAATAAATGATCAGTTTAGTGAAATAATTACTTGTCGCAATGTTAAAATTGGATTATAAAAGCCAGCACAGAAAACTCTTACTAAGCCTATCGTATTCGATTATGAGCATCCTTCCTTCCCCCAGTGCAATATCCTCGATTACAAACCGATCCAAAAGTCAATGCAGACGTAAATGATAGCTTGACTATATATAAATTTTAATTTATTTAATCATTTAAGAAAACTATACGTATAAACTTCAAATTGCTCATACTTCCCTGAGTATCATCTCTTAGCTTGCTTTATCTTTGCTCAGAATGGACCTTTTACTTGTGGAGTTTGTGAAAATGGGCTGGGTGGCAAAAATTGGCCGAGGCAAAAGAAACCCAAAATCATTAACGCCACTGACACTAAAATGATTGTACTAGCTATACAAGTCAATATTAGTGTAAATGTAGTTACCTGTGTTAAGTGCTTAGAAAGTTGTGACAATAAAACAAGTTGCCCACTTTTTCTTCTTTCTTAAACAAACTTAGTTTAGCTATGATTTGAGACAAATATTTATATATTAATTGACTCGAGTCCAGTATAGAAGTGTTTGAACAAAATAAGCATGTTTAGTGTAATATTTCTTGAATACGAAAATTCTCGAATGACAAAAACGTGAGTCTGTTAATGAAATATTTTGGATGCCGAGCCACCTAATCTAATTAAAGTAGTTTCTTTTTTTCCAATTTTCTAAATGACTTAAATATGGCTTTGCTATTGTTATTATTGTTGCTGCTGTCGTTTTCTTTGAGTGACGGAAGCCAAAAACAAAGCTTAATCTATAAATTTATTTTCAAACTCAATAAAGTAGCAGTGTACACTGTTTACTTACAGTTCATCTAACGACGTTAATCCCCTGAACGTGCCGTTGGTGATGGTTGTTATCTTGTTGTTACTAAGAATCCTAACAAAGAACAGTTGGCATGCTTAGTGTGTTGCTTTTATAATCTGAAACTACAAATGTAAGAAATTCTGAGATTTTCAAATTATGTTCATATCTGTAGTCTCGTTTTTTTTGGGTTCCAACTAACCAAATTTAAGTTATGCTCTTTTTCTCAATGTGACTGAATTAAACTCTGTAAATATTTCAAGTGGTGCAAACCCAGAATCCAAACTGGAATTCGTTTTAACGTACTAGCAGTAAAAACGATTGAATAATGATAAATACTGATCAGGAATTTCCGTTAAGAATGATAAGGAACTGAATGAAGATATATTAGGCTGACGTTCGTAGACATTTTACTTACAGTATCTCTAACGACGATAATCCTGTAAATGTGTCGTTTGTGATGCTTATTATATTGTTCATATTCAGATCCCTAGCAAAGAAACAGTTCTGATTTTACAAGCAAATTCTTAACAAAGGTGTGGAACCACTGTACAATCGTTGTTACAATATTGATCAGGAAATATTTTCTAACTGGAAATAATGGTTTTTCTAATCTACCATAAATCACGCACTTATAAGCTTCAACACTTATGAGCCCATTGAGTTATAACCAACCTCGGTTATGTACCCACTCGGTTCAAAACGTTTTAGGCTATAAACTTCCTCGTTTTGTGTAAGGTCCTTGCATTTTAAGCATCTTCCGGTGGTTAGAAACACTCACGGTTTAAATGGCCATCCATTAATAGCCTCCTCTGCTATGGTAATAATAATAATAATAATAGGAAAAAGAAGAAGATGATGATGAAGAAGAATATTCTTAAACAAATTTGCTGATTATAAATATCGTCTTTTTTTTTCTTATTAAATGTTATCTCTATACTTTAAGCTGAAATCATCCCTGTTTCTGTTAGAACACGATCCTGAAGTGCGCTTGTGATAACAGGAAGTGCGGACAAAATGTTAAATTTGGCAATCCAAACAATGTCCAAATTTTGGATGTTCAACGCAAAGTGGTCTGTTAAACTGTTAAACGATTGACGGAACCTAAAAACCAATGCACAAACTAGAATTCGTTTTCTAACGTAACGTACCAGTAAAAACGACGGCAACAGTTAGTACTTTGAACTTGCATTACAAAAAATAGGTAGAGGAAAATAATTGGAATGACGAGTTATCAGCCGGTAAGAAGTGTCACTTACAGTTCATATAACGATGTTAACCCTATAAACGCACCATCGGCGATGGTTGTAATGCTGTTCACGAACAGATAACTAACAAAGAAAAATCCCTGCTTTTAACAGTAAGTCTTGTACATATGTGTGCAATCACGCATGAACAGTTGTCGGCTAAAAATGCATATTGGGTTTGATGTTATATTGTTAACCTTAGAAGGCATAAGCCTAAGAAAGTTATACGAAGGCATAAGGGAGGGGAGGGGGCAGTCGGACCTCTCCCTTCTACTTTTGACACCATTCATCCGATTGACTTGTTCTTTGGAACATATAACGAGCGTTCTTTGTACTTTCAATTTATCGAAACAACTTGCTGTTAATTGATTACCATGGCAATCACAGCAAAATAATGACGTAACTAGCGGACGCTATTTTGGACTTTCAAATCTTCAATTTTTTTTTCATATTCAAATTTGAATACTGAAAATAGTGAAAAAACAATATTTAGGGATTATAAACTACAGAACTGTAAGATCCATAATATAGTTATCAATATTTAGGCGAAAATAGTCGCTTTTTCGGAAAAAAATGCATTTTCATCAATAATGACGTCACTTAATTAGAGTAAATAGATGTCTTAACAAACAAAGAACAGTTTTACTAAAGCTTTTAGTAATCGGTCAAGGAACAAACATTTACAGCCAAATAAACTAAGGGGTAGTCAGATTGACCCCCACCTCCCCTATGCCATCTAGGGTTAATGTGAAGATAGCCACCAACACGGAAAACCGCTATAAATGATCCGGTGCAGAGATTTTAGAGAAGGGAATTCAGTTATTCAACCGTTTTGGTGAAAATCAACATGTTGATGCATATTTATGTTTAATAGATTTAAGAGCTATATATTATTGGACCGCTTGAATGACCCTTGATCGGCAAAGAGGAGGTATGATGAAACTAAACAAAAACGTCTTTAATTTGAATTTCGTGTGTTTAAATTTTGTACAAAGATTCATTTTAAGTTATGTAACTACTGCTCTTCATTCAATAGCAGAGAAAAACCTTTTTTCAGCTCGATTTAACGGCTTTTGTAATCTACCATATGCTTGTAACAAGTGGATTATTTTTTTTATTAGGAGCAAAACTGACAAAAAGTTACACAAAAACCAGAACCAATACTACGTACAAGTATACACAACTCAACTACGCACGTGGCAGCAGTGGACAGTTGTTTCGCTCTTGTTAGAGCTCGTCTTTTTCTGCATAGCCAGGCACTGAACAAGTTGATCTGTGTACAGTATTGCGTATAACATAGTTTTATTTCTGAAATGAGCTTCTCAATCTAGAAATTTTTTGTTTAAAATGCGGTTTTATTACCTCTTCGTGTTCATTTTTTAGGTTTTCTGTGATGGTCATTAATGACTCAGTAACACTAAACGGTAGTGCACTTTCGAAAACACCCAACTAAGTGCTTGCAATTAAATAAAGCAAAACCCCAGACCCGACATTTGTTTTCTAACGTAACGTAACGTAAAAGCAATTATAACGGTTTGTACTTTAGAAGCTGCATAGATAAAATGAGTAGAATTTGAATGACTTGTTATCATGTTAAAAATCATAAACATGTTCACTCACAGATCTTCTAACGACGATAATCCTGCAAATGTGCCCTTGGCGATATATGTAATATTATTATCATTCAAATCCCTAACAAAAAAAAATGTGCTTTCACAAACAAATATGTTCGAAATTATTCAAACATGTTGTTTATAAAAATGTTCATTGTAAGTTTCTTATTATAACACCATAATGTCGGGAAGAACCTCGAGAACTGAGTACTACCTACTTGCTAACCGAGAGCGAAGTCTGTAGGGGAAATATCAAACCAATGCCTTGCTGTATTGACCGAGATACAGTGTGGTCAATGTCTCGATGATATTGAGTATTTTATTTAAGAATTGAAATATGTATTTTTGATCCAAATAAGGTATAAGAAAACTATTATTTAACTGCTTTTTCAGCAAATTTGTTACCGCTTAACACGTGATTCAAAATCGACCTGTTCTATGCAGTTTTTCTTTGTTTTAAGGAGTTCGGGTACCCCGTGTGCGCCATTTCTTGATCTGGTAAAAGGGGGGGGGGTGGTAGATGAAACCAAATGAGCAAAGCATTTTTGTTAGACTTACTTGTGTTTACACTTCATGTTGTAAAGTTCCATCCAATTTTTAAAAAATATTCTAAGAGCGAAAAAAAGACATCTTGCTGCTAGATTTTAAGATGTTTTATAACCCGCTCATAATCCCATTGGTTAAAGACAACGGAAATACTTGATTGACAAGTAAAATGACTGGGATATTTGGACCCGCGTTACTTACAGTGTAATTAACGACGTTAATCCTTCAAACGCGCCTTCTGGGATAGTTGTTAATTTGTTGGAACCCAGATCCCTTACAAAGAAACAAGTGCGCTTTTACAAGCAACTCATGGAGCTAAGTGTGCAATTATTAAATAACGAAGTCCCTTAAATGTTCTGCTCGCAGGGTAAATTGATTCCGAATTAACGAAAGCGTTTTGGAATAAGCTTGTGCTTAGAGTCTACAGTTGTTTCATTCTGAAGATTACGTGCCAGCAAATCTGTCATCATCAATTTTTTGCTTAAATAGGCAGTCTCTTAATCAGTTTTTTTAGGGTACACAGTTACCTAATTTAAATTAGTAGTACCAAACTATGCAAACAGAATATTGCTGTTGCTGTTGTTCTTTGTTTGTAATTTTGCGTTTGAATAGAGAAAGTCCAAAATCAAATTCGAGACTATAATTTGTGTCTTAACTTATCTAGCAGAAGGTTTTGATTGGAAAATCAATATATATTCAAAAGAAGAGTTAGAAGGCTTACATTTGTTGATGTGTTACATACATTGTTTCTAACGACGATAATCCCATAAACGTGCCGCTTGGGATGGCGGTTATCATGTTACCAAACAAATCCCTAACAAAGAATCAATTGTGATTTTACAAGTAACTCATTAACATAAAGGTGCAATCACCACTCTACAACTGCTGTCCGATGTATGATCATAATCTGGTTAGCTGTTATAAAACTAATGTCGCACTACGTACCAACACGAAAAACCGTCAGAAGTTAGTCTTTAGTACTAGATGGAATGAAAAACAATGCGAATTGGAGCCAATTAGTTAACAAGGGCGGGGGGGGGATGACTTGTTATTATTCGATGATAATATTTTTCAACGAACAGGCTACCAAATTGGTCAAAATGTGCATATTTATGCATCTTTTTTGGTTTAAGAGGTTAAATGTGTGGACCACCCCTTGATCCGCCACAATTAATATAAAAACCACATGCAGATAACTCGTTTGTTGGCGTTACTTGTGTTAAAAATTTACATTTTACAGTTTCATCCAAGCTCAAATTGTTCGAAAAAAAAATATGGCAGTTATCAAATGAACAACGGACTCGGAAACAATAGTGATTATGAAGTTGTTTTAACAACCAAAGATAAGGGGAGATATAATTCGAGCGAATAATTATTGGGCTGACAATCGTAGAAGTGTTACTTACAGGTCAAATAGCGAACTTAATCCTGTAAACGCGCCCATCTCAATTACCGTTATTTGGTTAGAATATAGCTCCCTAACAAAGAAAAAAAATGTGTTTCTCCATTATAAGCAGGCCTTGGTCATATTTTCCCTTGGCGCTAAGCTATCAACGGAGCTTAGAACCCCCCTTGCTCATTAGTACCCCATGAGTAACAAGCTCAAATCTTTAACAACAAAAATATTTTCGTGGTAAATCCCTCCCGGGTATAAGCCTCCGTGATGTCCTTTATCAAGTAAAGTTTTAAGAACTTTAAAATGTATGAAAAATGTTACCAAGCATTTTACATTAAAAATGGAAAATGATTTGGAAATGCAACTTTTCAAAAAATCTCTCTCAAAAGGGTTAACACGTGCAGCACACGCATAATCTGTACATCCATTTAGAAAGTCCTATTCCTCCATAACCTGGTATCCAATTGTCTCCCCGTTAGCGTTAGCCTTATCGACAACGAATGATTCAGCTAGCTATACAACTCACTATAGAGCGTTACAACAGATAAGCTACTAACTCACCACTTTTCTTCATGTTTGCCAAATTTATTTCTTGATAATTTATGATTAAGGTTGTGCATTTTCATTGCCTCGAAATTACAGAAGTGTTTCAATAAACACTGCTACGTGCAGCGTTGTTTTAGTTTGAAATTGTATAGTTGTGTCACCAAAGTTTTGATTGATTCCATTTGGCTTCAGATATCCAGTCTTCTATATCAGTTATTTTGGACGCCCAGCCACGAGAGGCGAAGTCAAGAATAAAAGTTCATTTTTTTTATCGTAAAGTAGGAGTTTAGAACACGATAATGATTATTGAGAATGAACTCGCCTGAAACAAAGAAAACAGGAAACACAAATTTAAAATGGCCAAATGCCACGCAGACAAACGTTCAAAATAACGAGGTTGAAGTTCCAATTTTTGATTTTCAACAAGTATGGTATACGTAGTTAGTACTATGAAACTTGGGTAACAAAATATGAATAAAGGTAAGCATTTGAATGAAGAGTTATCAGCTGGTCAGATGTTTTACTTACAGCTCACTTAACGATTCTAATCCTGTAAATGCCCCACTGGCGATGGTTGTAATGCTGTTCTCAAACAGATACCTAACAAAGAAAAAATGTGTACATTTACAAAGACATAATTGTATAATTGGTTATGAATTGCTGTTCGTTAACAATGTAGAACATGGACGGAAACATAAGCTCCTTAGGTTATTAATAAATGGCGGAACAAGTTGAGCATGCTTAGTATACCGATGTTTCAATTTGAATCATAGATATCACCAAAGCTGTACGTAAAGCACGATTGGTTATAATAATCTTCAGATCTCCTTTCTATAACTCTTTTACGTCTGACTAACGAAAGGGCAGCTCTTACAACGACAGCAATGGTTGGTACTTTGAACTCGCGTTAAAAACCATAGACAAAGGAATTAAAATAACGCATGTATATAAACTTATCTTGGAGATACCTTCTTACAAAAAAGTCCGCGGGAAATGACACTTTACATGTGTAAGTACCAAATTACATTTAAAACATGTAATACTGGGCTGGGGGGAGGGGGCCAGGCTTTTAGAGAAATGGGTTCCGATTGGCTGGTGAAATAAACGTGAATGTTTATTAAATACACCGTTCTTTATGTCATTATTTTTTTTTTATTCGCAGTTGATTGCACTTGGCGTCAGACATGCTGTCTGTTAGTCAGCAAGTCTGTCTGACTAACGGAAGCGAAAACAAAATTTCTAACGGAGGGTAGAACTGAAAACGATAGTGATGACTAGTACTTTAACATTGCGTTAAGGAGCGAGATGAAACAAAACAAGTAGAACGATAACTTATCAAGTTGAACTATGCAACCCGAACGTGTTACTCACAATGTTTCTACCGATGTTAGTCCTGAAAATGTGCCGTTGGGGATGGCTGTTATTTGGTTTCGCTCCAGACGCCTACCAAAGAAGCAATTTTGTTTTTACTGGCAACTCATAAAAATGTATATTTAATCACTCCAATCGACAATAACTGCTCATCGTTATGCTAAATTCACACATACGCGATTTTCTAGAAGATTGCGTTGAGACTTAGTACGATGAAAAAATCGCATTGGATCTTTTTTATAATAACGAACTTAGCTCGAATTCAGTAAGACAAAAGAACTCAGATAGACCACGACAAGTTGTTAACCAGATGTTATCACGATTTAAGAAAGATGTTAGCACGATTTTTAGTAATGGTAATAGGACTGAGTGGAGTCCAATTCGGTCTTTTATCATTACGAGTGATTTTAAATAACAAAATTGGATGAGCGTGGAGCGAAGCGGAACGCGAATCCAATTTGTTTTT
>JAOEJI010361756.1:0-10618 GCA_025448255.1 Umimayanthus chanpuru
CCTCCCCTGTATTAATCCTTTCATCATAAACCCGAAATTAAAATAGCGTAGTCGGGGATTAATAGAAACTTTACAGTAATAAAACAATTATTAGTCTTTGAAAAACTCTATTAAATAACACTCAAACTATTAATAACAACTGTTTAACTTAGTAATAATAACAATAACAATAAAACAGCAACAAACTTTTACTTTTAAAAGTGTCAACCTAAACATCAGTAATACCTGAAACCACTAAGTGGGAACACTATATTTTGTTCTAAAGTACTGACAATACAATGCAATGCAATACAATACAATACAATACAATGCAACACAATTCAATACAATACAATACAACACAATACAATACAACACAATACAATGCAACACAACACAACACAATGCAATGCAATGCAATGCAACACAATACAATACAACACAATACAACACAACACAACACAATACAATACAATACAATACAACCCACAATACAATACAACACAATACAATACAATACAACACAATACAATACAACACAATGCAATACAACACAATATAACACAATATAACACAATACAATACAATACAACACAATACAACACAATACAATACAACAATACAACGCAAGACAATACATTTCAGGTGCTTCCCTCAGTTTATGGACTACGACACCGGGATTACCCTACTCTTTTCGAGAATTCGAAGTGCGTGGATTCTTTTAATTCCCCGATAGAAAGGCGAGAGACTAAACCAATGGCTACATACTATTATTTATTTATTTCTGATTTATTTTTGCTGTTGTTGTGTACAGGTTTTCAATTCGGACCTTGACTCAAACGAGACACTGGGGCGTGTCGCCGAGAGCATCCTGGACCTCTTCAAAGGTTTTGACGCTTTCCAGCTTCCACCGCCATCATTTGATGATGAAACAGTCCAAAAGCTGAATTCAGAGAGTGTACAAAATCAGATCAACCCGAAGTTTCTGTCGGGGGTTCAAGACTTTAAGAAGTTCCTCAGGACCAAACTGACTCCTAAGACGAGCTTAGACGACAGCGAATACGTCACAGGAGAGGGTAAGGGACAGTATGCTGAATTATTACTTTAGAGCTTATTGTACTCTTTCAGATTCTTGTGGTAGGGCACATCAGTTGTCCACCTTCAACGACTGAATACCTAGATTTATAGAAAACATCCATGTTTTTTTAAACATCCTGTCTCTTAGTTTTAGTAAGGTTCTCTAACACCCGATAAGACCATGTCATTTTGTTAGGTAGGTACTATTGACACCTTCTCAAGATGTCCGCCATCTCGTTTGTTTTGAACTAGGTTCTGCGTACCTTAAAAACTTATTATTTTTGAATGAATCTATGAATTAGAACGCGGGTGCTGAGAGCAAAGTTGGTCGAGATGAATAAGCCTATAAAAACAAAACTGAAAAACAATGTTTTTCTTCAACGTGATGTTTGTTTTGTTGCCTGATACAGCAGTATTATTGGGGTTAACTGAAGCAAACGGCTTGAGCCTTGGTTACACTAGAGCGCGCACTGAATAGCCAACCAAATTAACAAACTATCGAATACAAATGCCACATTCTCCTTGCAGCGCTTGCTGCCCTGCTGGACACTTATGTGGAGACACTCAACACTCCGGGGGCGGTGCCCAACATCCAGAAGGCTTGGGAAGTCTTCATACAGAGTAAATGCTCCGAATCGACTGCGGCGGCTCTGAAAACGTACGAAGAAGCTATGATGGCAGTGAAAGAGGAGTTGCCATGCGCCAGCGATCAGATCCACCAGCGTCACAGGACGGCCCTGGACGAGTGTCTGAACGTGTTTAAGTGTGATACTGAGGGGATCTCTGCTGTTAACACTGACAAGTACCTCAAAGAGCTTACGGTGAGTAGATCAAACAGTTGTATCTTATTCTAGTCTCAAATGTTAACTGAATTAAGGCCAGTGGAAGTCGATTATTTGTTATCGTAAGTCAATTTTATAAAACTGATGTGAAGATTCAGTTCTTAGTTTTCATTAGACATTATCGTTGTAAAATAGTATGTTTTTCACATCAAACTTGCTCTGAATTCTTCTGACTCAGTCTGGCATACAAAAGACTGGAGTTGCTAGTGGAAATCAAACGAACTTTTAGTATACCGATAATCAGGGTGCTTTCTTTAATTTAGAATAATGAATAAAGGAACGTTTGATGCGGGATTCAAATTGTACGAGGGCGCTGACAAAAACGCAACTAATAATCAACACTCCGCCTTTTTTTACTGAAAAAATTGCCACACTGAAACAAAGGTTATCCAAGTTTTCATTTGCCTGAATTCTGTCAGGCGGTGTATTTACCGTTTGGATGAGTGACAGTCTTGACCAATTCAAGCAAATTGCACCATACGTTTCGTGGATAAGGCCAGATATTGTCAGGACTCGTTTAAATGGGAGCTTTCGTCCCGGGAAAAAGTCATCCCGGGATGAACTCATCTTAGTACATGGTAATTTCCTTGCTGCCATTTACATTGCTTTGGGGCGGAATGAACTTGTCCCAGGATGACCCAATCCTGGTCCCAAGCTACCTGGATGAATTGACAACCCGGTATGGAAAAGTCCATGCAAACAATCTCCACCGAAAACTGAAAGCGTGTGCGGCGAGGATTTGGTCCTGGGCGGGAGCAGTTTTTCTCGCGCGAGATGGCTTTCGTCTCGGCTTTTTGCGAGGTGAATCCTCGTTTGCGAACAATTTATTTTTTTGATCCCAGGATGAACACATCTCGATTCTCATGTAAATGGGCGGGCCCTGAGTCATTCTAAACCGTGTTTGTCTCCAGGTTGCAACTGACAAGCTCCACAAGCAGTGGATCGAGGAGAACAGACGCCTCACTAAGGATATGTGCGAGCAACTGCTCTTTGATTTGAAGAAAGACATTCTGGACCCAGTCCTCGCCCAACTTACTAGTGCCCAAGCCTCCTCGCTGACGTTTGAGAGCATCGTCCAGGCGTACGATTTGATCGAGTCCGAGTATAAGAAACACGCGCGTGGAGCAGAGGATGTGTGTGCCAGCGTTTTCGCTGACTTCCAGCCGGTAAGATCATTTGCGCTTGATATTCAACTAGTTCCGGGAGTACCTCTCCCTAAGTGATAAACACCCCGGGAAGCTCTGATTTCATGACAAAAGTAGCTTCGCGGTCCCTAAAGAAAAGGGAAAACGGAAAGTTAAATCTCAGCAGCCGTCTTCGTAGACGTTCCCGTCCTAGTTGGGTAAGGTTCTTATTCGTTTTTAACTCTGCGATGCGTTAACCTTCGAAATCCCTAAAACTCTGATAGCCACCAATCGTCTGTAAACAACACGTTTTATTGAGGTTTTTAACAAGCCTGTTAAAAGTTTCTTTGCCAATTATGCAAAAGTCACCTTGGTAAATACATTTCTAATTTTGAGTACAAAGAAAAAATAGTTTTAGAATGCAGCAGTTTTGAATTATTTAGAGCAACTGAGAAACTGTTAAGTACTTTTGAAATAGAAATAAGCTATGAAAATTTAAGAATTTTTTTTTGTGAATTTTGGTCTTGTCGCCTCCCCAGCGCCTGAAAGCAGAGATGCAGAACCACGTGCAGTACTTGAGGCACCTGAAAGATTACGACGAGAAGATCGCAGAGGAGAGAGAAGTTCGGGCCAAAGAGGAGGAACAAAAGAAAATGCTCCAGGTTTGTATTTGTCCTTGTGTGGCCGTTGTGTATGGCCATTGTGCCTAGTCGTTTTGTGTGGCCGTTGTGTCTAGCCGTTGTGTATGGCCGTTGTGTATGGCCGTTGTGTCTAGCCGTTTTGTCTGGCCGCTGTGTCTACCTAGCTGTTGTATCTAGCCGTTGTGCCTGGCCGTTGTGCCTGGCTGTTGTATCTAGCCTTTGTTTCTAGCTGTTGTGCGTGGCCGTTGTGTCTAGCCGTTGTATGTGGACGTTGTGTCTAGCCGTTTTGCCTAGCCGTTGTGTCTGGCCGTTGTGTCTAGCCATTGTGTGTGGCCGTTGTGTCTAGCCGTTGTGTGTGGCCATTGTGTCTAGCCGTTGTGTCTAGCCGTGTGTTAAGCCGTTGTGTCTAGCCATTTTGTCTAGCCGTTTTGTCTAGCCGTTGTGTTTAGCCGTTTTGTCTAGCCGTTTTGTCTAGCCGTTGTGTCTGGCCATTGTGTCTAGCCATTGTGTCTAGCCGTTGTGTCTAGCCGTTGTGTCTAGCCGTTGTGTCTAGCCATTGTGTCTGGCTATTGTGTCTAGCCATTGTGTCTGGCCGTTGTGTCTAGCCGTTGTTTCTAGCCGTTGTGTCTAGCTGTTGTGTCTGGCCGTTGTGTCTAGCTGTTGTGTCTAGCCGTTGTGCCTGGCCGTTGTGCCTGGCCGTTGTGTCTAGCCGTTATGTCCAGCCGTTGTGTCTAGCCGTTGTGTCTAGCCGTTGTGTTTGGCCGCTGTGTCCAGCTGTTGTGTCTAGACGTTGTGTCTGGCCGTTGTGCCTGGTCGTTGTGTCTAGCCGTTGTCCTGGCCGTTGTGTCTAGCTAGCCGTTGTGCCTGACCGTATTGTCTAGCCTTCCGCCACTCCATCCTTAGGGCTCCATTACATGGCGAATTTTAGCTCGGTCTCAGTCTTTAGGAAAAGTTAATAAAAATGAATCTTCGTTTACAGGAAAGACGTTACGGCCCGGGCTAGAATTTTTAGCCCGGCCGAATAGGCTGTAGTTTTCCATGTAATTGCAGTGAATTTCCGCCCGGGCTGAGGAGGCCACTATTTCTGAGTCCACGTTTTGATTTGGGCAGCGGAAAAGTTCGGTAACCATGTTTTTTGTGACCAGAGATTTCCCCGCGCAAAGGTTTAAAACTCAGCCAGGGCTGAGTTTCGCCATATAATTGGAAAAAATGATTCGGTCTTTTGCCCGGGTGTAAATTCGCCATGTAATCGGGCCCTTAGACTGGAACGTTAACCCTTTCGTCTGGCCTCGTTCCGGTTTGGACCAGGTCTGTCAGTTCTCACCTTTTGTTGCGGGCTTCAATGCAAAAATAGCCAATTTTCTTCAGAATCGGAGCTGGTCGAAAGTCTTAACAGGTGGCCATGAGTAAGAACGTGTGTTAACAGAAAAAGTCACAGGGAAACCTAGAACTATTAAAGTTTCTTACAAGTTATAACACACACACGTACAAAATGGAAGACGACTAGAAAGGGGCAAGGAGAGTTAGATACAAGTTTGTGCTGTTAGGAACACCAGTAGATTAAGTTTACATAAAGGAAGAGTTTTGACGTTAAGATGAAAACTAAACAATGCCACTAGAGAGGTAAAGTTACACAGACAAGGTTTTATAGGAAAAAATGGATGAACTGGAAAATCCAATAACGGATGGAGGCACGGGCCAGCGTTTTTATTACTTTCTAAAATAAGTGATTGATTGATTGATTGATTGATTGATTGATTGGTTGATTGGTTGATTGATGGATGAACGGATGGATGGATTAAGTGACTGATTCACTGTTTGGCTGATTGCCGGATTGATTGATCGATTGATCGATCGATTAACTGATTGATTAATTGATTGATTAAGTGAGTGAGTGAGTAAGAGATTGATTGATTGATTGATTGATTGATTGGCTGGTTGGTTGATTGATTGATTGATTGATTGATTGATTGATGGTTGGTGATTGGTAATTGATGATTGATAGTTGATGTTTGATCGTTGATTGTGGATGGTGGATGAATGAAAGTTGATGATTGATTGCAATTTGTTGATTAATTAGGTTATTCTTTTTTAGGAGAAAATGAAAATTTTAGAAGAAGAAAAACTACAGGCAGCAAAGGAGGTAAGACAAAAATTTTTTAATACAAACGACGCTTAGTACTGTAAACTCAAAGACAGAAATTTCCTTATACTTCTTGGATAGTGTTTTCCTTACAAACAATGTTTATATAAAATGTTATTTTTCTGATTCAACGGAATGTGGCTCAATAGAATATGGCCTTGAATTATGTAACGCTGAAGATGATGCTCTGTCAAGTTAAAGTCCGCGTCAACTCCGTATATTGTTACAGCCATAAAAAGAACTCTTCAAATGTGGAGTGTGTTAATTGTCGCTAGGTTATTACATCAAAGTTTACTCTCGAGGAGAAGCAAGAAGGGGACTGAATTCGTAGTAATCGTCTAACGGTGAGGAGCCACTGGATATTGTTGCGTTTTGACTTTTCTGCGATTGTAGTCTTGTGAAGTGACTAAAATGGGATTTGACCCTGATTTGAAATAGAACAATTTTGAAACAGCCCAAGTCACTGAAAAGCGTTTCACTGCCTTTTGGAATTGATTGTTTATTTTTTGCAGTACGTATAAAATATGACATCCAGGGATTAAAGCTGATGCGAGCACAGTTCTCTCGTTCCAATCCACCTGAGTGTGGCAAATTGTCGACCATGCATGAATAATGGCGGAAAAATATGCCCGGTGTTTTTAACGTGTGTGCTAAAAAAATGAGTGTATACTAGGGGCTCGATCAAAGAGGCCGAACGTACATACCCATCAAAGGCAAACTCCCACCCTCCCCTCCCCGATGCACACCTTCCCTCCGCTACTCTAGGGTGATCGCTTGCAGTTGTCTTAACATGCACCAATTCAGCAGCTCGCAACTTGCCTGAGAATCTTGGTAAGGGACCTTTAGTTATCAACAACCCTTTGCTCGAAATGAAAGATTAAAGTCTTTAATCAGGGAAATCAATTTCTTTACTGAAGACAGTATGTAAAGCACAACGTTATCGAACAATTTAAAAACTTTATTAAAGTTACTCCGCATGAGAAACTATCAGTAGTCAGTTGTTTTAACGTTCCTTGAAAATACAAAATTGATCTAAAACTCAATTTCTATTATTGAATTTTTAGTATGAGCTCATAAGCCAGAAGAAAGTCGAAGACGAGCAGCGCATGCACAAACAGCACCAACTGGAAATGCAGGCTCAAAAGGAGCAGTTCGAAAACCTTATGGCCGCAAATATGGCAGAAATCAACCGCGAAAGAGAGGCTATGACGTCACAGAAAAACAGCTCGGACGCACTCGTCCACATGATGGGTGACATGCTCAAGTCACGTGATAAAGAGATGGCCCAGCTGACCAAGTCCATGCTTGAGCTGGCCAACAGGCCTCCGGTTGTGGTTGAGAAGAGCGCTGGGTGTATCATCTCCTAGTGTGCTTACCAATACCATTTTATTTCTTATCCCCAAATCGTCGCCAGTTTAGTGGAATTGCTAGTTTGTCAAATTCGAGTAGGTAAGGCCCTTGTTCAAACGTCTCGCTGGCTTCGTGTTGACTTGGTTCAATTATAAGTTCTGCTTCAACTTAGCTGTGGTTGTAGCACAAGCAATTAATTTTAACGTTGTTGTTACTGAAGGATTGTTTTGTTTTGTTTTGTTTTGTTTTGTTTTGACCAAAAACTCTGAATCAAATGCTCTTCGAAATGATTTTACGGCTTTTCTTCTTTCGGGGGTGTCTCACGCTTGTTGGATACGAGCTTATAATAGCCGACTCGGTGCTCCGCACGACCTCACCTCGTCCGCTATCCAAAAAGCTCATATCCAATGCGCGTTTGTGGAATAATTGTTAAATACAGGATAGACTAGCTATAGACTAGATCTGTACCTGACGTATCAACATCAGCTAATTAACTTTGAATTAAATAATATTTAATGCTGTTTTTGGCAATTTTTGATTCTTTCACAAGACGTTTTAGGAAGGGTCAGCTCTTGCGAATATAAAATGTATTCCTGCCAGGCATTCCTTGCTTGTAGGTTAGTTTCGCTGTTTTGCCGTTCCGGTCTGCAAGAGCGCGGGAATTTCGCGAGTGATGGCGGGAAAAGATACACGCGTGCATTGACATGTCACCTACCAAGCTCACAAACTTTGCAAAGTGTAAACACAAAACGTTTTCTTACCTTGCTTTTCTTCAAATGCGTAAATGTTTGGTCGAAAAAAGTTACATACTTCATGCTCTTGCTGTAAAAATTGGATTTCGAGACGCAATCTTGGAATTTGTCTCATGCCTCCTCGCACGCATGCGCAGACGTTATTCCGACATTTACGAGGATCAAAACCTTGTTTTCTCTGGCAGGCCAGACCTGGCCTGAATGGAAAGTGCTCGAAGGTGTAAAGTCCACTCAAGATAATAGTTTATTTACCACACAAAGATTGAGCACCGTCTCTACTTCAACTAATAGCACGCGTGCAGATATCGAAGTACACTGTAGCTTTCTTTCCTATTTTGGCATGTGCCATGTAGGAAGTGACACCTTTCTCGAACTTATTTATTTTTTACAAATTAAAGATGTTGAGATTCGCGGGTACAATGCTTGTACTGAAAGACACAGGCTTGAATAAAAATATCATGATGTGTTTTTAGATATTTAGAACATTTGCAGATATTTAGAAAATTTGCAGATATTTAGAAAAAAGGCAGTTTCCAGATATTTAGGGCATTTTTTGGTTCTTGTGTTCTTGAGAATGGCCGAGCTACTTATTCACACTGTAAACATTGCCACCACAGGGAAGTTATTCATATTTTTAAAAGCCGTATAACTACAACAGCACAGTGTGAAGTCTTTTTAAAAAGTGCTCAGTTTCTTGTTATTCCAAATGTTGACATTAAATTGCCGACTGTTATATAAAATATTTCGTTATTTCTAGACCTTACATTTGTTTACAAGGGTCCAGGTTGAAATGAAGAACTTCATTTTTTCGGAATCAGATATTTTGAGATATTTAGAAAACATTTCGAGATACTTAGAGAATGTTTGGAGATATTAGAGCCTTTTTTGAGAATATCACAAAAAATAATTAGGCCAGGGATGCAGTGAACTCGAAGCTGACACCCATTTAAGGTGCACACTAAAACCCCATTTACACGACAGAAAAAACCGGCTAGGCAAGGATGAATATTGGCTAGGGTAGATTAAACTGCCTTGCCTTGACAATTTTTTTGAAAAAGGACAACGTCCGGACGTTGTCCTAAAACTCGAAAGGTATCGGCAAGGTAAGCGCAGTTTACACAGCCGAATTCATCCTTTCCTTGATGGAATAAAATTTTACCCTTGCCGAAATTTACCCTTGCCTAGCCAGTTTTTTTCTGTCGTGTAAACGGGGTTTAAATTTGGTCCCTGCCGTTTTAAAGCTTGTTTTTCTTATAAATTAACTCTCTTCGAAGCGGACATCTCTCTAAAGCGGACGCGGAACCTATTTATCCTACGTTTTTGGTATAAATTACCTCTCAAAGCAGACACCGGATGTTTACAAAACTGAGTTTGCAACAAGACAGTGTTAGCGCAAAAAGACTAAACGCTCAAACTGAACGTGATTAATACAGTCTTACTCTGGTTTTGACACTTACAAGGCTTTAGTTCACCGATGCGAGCGTTACAACGTATTTGTGCAACCTCTTAAGTACTACAACCAGTACATGTCACTTGTAGTCTCTCTGTTATTTTTTCCACTATCTTGATATTTTTTTTGTATAAAAATATTTTGTTTAGTTGAACACGTCGTAGTGACTGAGTTCCTGCATGGCAGGGAATATTCTGCACGAAGATAAAGTTCTAGTTTTCGTTTTGAGGTTTGGGTGTCAGTTTACTTTAGGTCTAGCTTTCTAAGGCGGACATCTCTATAAGACGGACAATAAATTTGGTCCCAAGAATGTCGGCTTTAGAGAAAGTTCATTGTATAGTTATCTGAGCCTAGAAAGATGTAATGCACAAAGTCAAAGCATTCAGTTCTCAGGGAAAAAGTAATAATATTTTTCAAAATAACCACGAATTACCAGCTTTCACTCAACAGGCAACTGAAAACGAGCACGTACGAGAGCCTTTCGTTTGACCCGAGCCGCGTGGGCTCTGGGCACGAGAATCGAAATTGCTCGGAAAACATGTGTAACCACGCCGCGAAGAATTTGCCTGGATGCAAAGCTAACTTAGAATGAAGATACTGCAAAATTTCAAACTGGGATCGATATTACCCGAATTTCGTTGAGCAGTTTTACTCTGAATCTGAATTCAGAATGATCATGATCGTGTTTGACTAGATGGTAGTACTGAATTTTCTCCGATTGATTTGATTTTCCAGTGTTTTTGGAAGGCCGTACAGTGTGCCATTAGCACGGGTTCAACAGGTTTTTATTTCCACAAATTTACATGTAATCGATTATAATAATGTTCATGAAAAAGTGGAGGGTGCAGGAAATTACAACCCAATAGGGTCAATGCGAGATTTTCCTACACCCTCATAGGAAACTAAGACACATAAAATGAGACTGGAAGATATGGTGTTAGAATTTCGGACTATAAACATGTGATGAAGTGACTGAAGATACAATAACAACCAAAAATCTGATAGACTACTTTCGATTTACGCTTCAGTTCCCGCGAACAATAAGCTGAAGTCGAGGCTTTGTGCGAGAAAATACATCAAATGTATGAAAACTTTGCACGAAGCCTCGACTTCAGGTTATTGTTCGCGGGAACTGAAGCGTAATTCGAAAGTGGTCTACAGCGCTTGAGTGCTTCAACTTATAAGACGTCAGCAGGAAGATTTTGAACCCCTTCTTAAAAACTGCTAGAGTATAACACGGTATCATCTATTAGTGGACGT
>JAOEJI010361867.1:3312-17813 GCA_025448255.1 Umimayanthus chanpuru
AAGAGCTGAGCCAACAGGGATGGGACTTAAAGAGCTGAGCCAACAGGGATGGGACTGAAAGGGCTGAGCCAACAGGGTTGAACGTGGCTAGATGAGTTTTAAAGGGCTGAGCCAACAGGGATGGGACTGAAAGGGCTGAGCCAACAGGGTTGAACGTGGCTAGATGAGTTTTAAAGGGTCGAGCCAACAAGGTTGAACGTGGCTTGATGGGATTGAAAGGGCTGAGCCAACAAGGGTTGAGGCACCTGAATAGGGCTGACGCGGCTTGCTGGACAAGAAGTGGTTAAATGAATCTCAAAAGGGCAAATGTTAAGTGGTAGGCGGGATCGAGGTTGATAGGGTTCTATGCGGCCGTACGAACCGGAGCCGGAATCACAACAAATATGTTTAGACATGTAGTACCCGAATTAAAGGTTACCGAGTACTACCCGGTTTACCAGTACAAGATTATTTACGATCCTCTACCATTACGGCCCTTGCTCTTTACCCCTCTATAACCATCCTTTCCCTCCCGTATTTGGTCCTTTAAATAGAGTCCTTTACTGCCCTTGCCCCCCGAATACAGTCCTTAAGCCTTCCTCCAGTCTTGATAATGAAACACACGTTTTGCTTATTCAGTTCTAACTCGTGGAATGAAAGTGCGGGAACTTGCATCACTTTGTAAGCCGTGTAAAAATGTCTTGATTGGTTTAAAAAATATGATTTTATCTACGCTGCTGTAGTGGTTCCCAACTTAAGTCCTACGTAGCTTTGTCACTGTCGGTGGTGTTTAGAACTAATTTGGAGGCACGTCGTTGCAGTTTGTGTAAGAGCCGTGTATTAGTTGCTGCCGCAACATAACAAACATACCCTGTCAGAGTAATCAAGCAGAGGTGAAACGAAGGTGTGTGCAGGGTTGGCTGCAAGTTGATTTCTGGCTCGACTTAGCATACCAATACAATTGGCAACTCTGAAAAGTATAAATTTTATATGGGCACTGTATGAACGCTGGTCGTCCAGAACAATACTTTGGTATTTAAACTCAGTTCAGTGTCTTTAGGACTGACAAAGTTGTCAGTTTCTGATACTAGAGCCAAAGAGAACGCATTCAGATTTGCCTTGTACATAATCATTTTTTCACACGCGAGTAGGGGAGATAATGCCGACTCCAGGCCAAAATGAGCCTGAACTGAAATTCCCTGTGTGATTCAGTATCCTTTGTGAGTCTCTAATTCTCCCTGTGATTCAGTATGATTCAAAAACACGTGTTTGTCTTAGAATTGGGCGAAATAAAAAATGACTTAAAGGAATCTTTTCAAGGATATATCAAAAGCTTATGGGGTTTTTCGACAATAAAACGACCAAAGAGCTGAGAGAAATAGCTTGCAAACGTGGTATCGAGGGATATCAAAGGATGCGGAAAGCCGAGTTGGTGAAAGTGCTTACTGGACCCTCGAACTCGAAACTTGGGCTTGTCTCTTCTGAGCTAGTTCCAGATCTCCCTATTCCTGGGTCGCGAAGTGCTGCTTCTCAGAAGATGTCAGAACGCCATGGACCAACCTGTTCCTGAGATTGGTGGTCCAATACTCCTTCCTTCGCGAGGCCCATCTCGTATCAAATCATCGATTGATTTGGTGAAAGGATGGGCACAAAAAGTATCTTCAAAGCTCAGTGAATTTGCGGATTTTATCTTGTCCTACGTTCCCGAACCTATCAAGAGGCCCGTGAACGAACGCGTCGAGAAGTTGAAGAGGAAAGTTGAAGCTATCTATGAAAGGGTATTCGGTAAATTCAAACCTTACGAGTTGGAAGCGGCACTGAAAGGTTACTTCATGACGTTCAGAGTCGCTGGCCAACCGAGATATGACCCTGAATCGTTTAATGAGGACTCTGATGCAGGATGTGGTCAATCTTATTGGCAAACAGGCAAAGCCGCGAAAGTTCAAGTTAGTTTTGGTATGCTCGTTTGAGAAACTACGTCTCCTGTAGGGGGATCAGTCCGTCGTGAAAGTGGGTTACTTTCATTCCCTTAATGAGGTTGTCACAATATCCACAGAGATTTCTGAGGTGTATGGTATCATGCAGGAGAGGATCTTTGAACGTACTGGAAATTTTCAGAGAGAGGAGATAATACACCTTGACATCAATATCGGCAAGTACAGGTGTATCAACCTACGTCAGGATCATCGTACATAGAACTCCCAGAGAAATTAGCAAAGAAGAAGGTCATCATCAATGTGCAAAATGAAGATAATGAGTGTTTCAAGTGGGCAGTTACCTCAGCGATATATCCACGGGATCAACACCCAGAAAGACTCAATCGTGAGATGTTGAGAAATTCTGAAAAGCTAAACTGGAAAGGTATTTCTCTCCCAAGTACTTGGAAAGATATAAGCAAGTTTGATGGTCAAATCCCTTTGGTGTGAATGTGTATGGTTATGAAAAGGGGGAAGTGTATCCGCCCAGAATAAGCAAGTGTGAAGAAAGAACGATCATTGATTTGTTGCTAATCTCGAATGGTGAAAACCTACACTACTGTTGGGTGAAGAATATGAGTAGGCTTCTGTCTTCTCAAGTCAGTAGACATGGCCATGGAAGATATTTTTGTAAGAGCTGCATGAATTCGTTCAATACGAGAGAATCTTTGGAAAGACATGACGAATATTGTTCACAGCATGACTTCGTGAGAACAGTCATGCCGGAAGAAGAGATCAAGCAGGAAGATTGGACAAAGAAGGTTGGCCCATGTTTTTTGAGAATCGGGAATTTACGCGGATTTTGAGTGTTTCACTGGGTCTATCGATTCGTGCCAACCAGATCCAGGAGGGAGTTACACGAAACGATATCAAAGACAAATACTTTCGGGGTTCTGTTATTACATCAAGTGTTTTAATGATACTATTTTTGAGCCAAAGTTGGTTCGCCATATCAAAGAGAATGAAGAGGAAGACGTGGCGCAGGCATTCGTAGAATGCACTGAACGAGAGATTAGGCGTATTTATCACAGATTCAGATTCAAGAAGAGGATGATATTTGCCAAGTCTGACAAGGAGGCTGATGAGATAGCTACTCATTGTCATATTTGCTATGCGTTATCATTGCCATCTCACAGGTAAGTACAGAGGAGCTGCACATGAATCGTGCAATCTTAACTACAAAGTACCAAGGTTTTTCCCTGTGATATTTCAAAACCTGTCTGGGTATGATGCCCACCTCTTCATCAAGAATCTTGGCGTGACTGAGGCAGAAATAAAATGTATTACAAACAATGAAGAGAAATATGTCTCTTTCACGAAGAAGATACTTGTCGACACCTTTTTCAGTAAGAAGGAACAAGAGGATGTGAAAGTTTTCCGTGACATCTGGTCCGTCGATAGTTTCAAGTTCATGGCGTCCAGTCTTGATAAACTTGTTAGTAATGTTGAGAAAGAAAAATTTGAGAATGATACACAATATTTTCGAGGCGAGTGACTTGAACTCTTCTTGAGAAAGGGCGTTTATCCATATGAACACGTAGATTTTTTGGCAAGATTCAAAGATACCTCTGCCTCCGAAAGAAGTCTTTTACTCAAATCGCAATGACACCCACATTTCTGACGAAGATCACGAACGTGCAAAGAAGGTTTGAAATGTTTTCGAGATCAAAAACATGAGGCGGTACCATGATCTCTATCTTGAAACTGATGTTCTTATTCTTGCTGATGTCTTTGAAAATTTTAGAAATGTTTGTCAAGAGAATTATGGGTTGGATCCTGCTTGGTACTACACGTCTCCAGATCTTGCTTGGGATGCTGCGTTAAAGGTGACGCGGGCTGAGCTTGAGTTGTTGAGGGATCCGGACATGTTGCTCACGCTTGAGAATTCGAGGCGGGGTATCAATGATATCTACACGGCACGGCAAAGGCGAATAATCCTTATATGGGAGAAGCGTACGACCCAAATCTCTCGACGAAATATATCCCCTACTTGGACGCAAGTAATCTCTACGGTTGGGCAACGAGCAAACTCCTCCCGACTCGTGTTTTCAAGTGGATGATTAAACGAGAACTCAAGGATTGGAGAAAATGCCCTTGCATACTTGAAGTGGACTTGAAATAATATCCAAGGCATCTCCGTGACCTCCACAATGATTACCCTCTTGCACTAGAGAGAATGCTCATCAACAAGGTCGATAAACTCACGCCAAATTTGAATTACAAGCGCAAGTATGTGATTCACAAAGAGAACCTGAATTTATATGAGAGTATGGGGCTCGTCAATCACGAAAATTCATTGTGGAATATAATTCGAGGAGAAACCTTGGTTGAAACAATACATTGACCTGAATATCGGGCTAAGAACTGCAGCGACCACAGACTTTGAGAAGGATTTTTTCAAACTCACGAACAATTCTGTGTTCGGCAAGACAATGGAGAACATCAGGAATCGGGTGAGTATTCGCTTGGTTACCTCTGAAGAGGCAGCACGCAAGCTGGTGTCCAAACCAAATTTTCACCATTGCACGATATTCTCTGAGAATCTTGGGACTGTTCAAATGAGGAAGACAAGTTGACGATGAATAAGCTTGTGCATCTCGGAATGTGCATCCTTGATCTCAGCAAGACTTTGATGTATGATTTTCACTACAACTATATCAAACCAAAGTATGGAAGAGAAGCGAAGCTCTTATTCACGGATACCGAGTCGTTAATGTATGAGATTGAAACAGAAGATTTCTACAAGGATATATATGTCCAGATGTTGAAACCAAATTCGACAGGAGTAATTACCCGAAGACTCACCTTTCGGGGATCGAGACTGGTCATAACATTTTCTGATTTTCGTGAGCACTCTAGCCCCTTTTTTCATGCACTATCATTAAACTTGTTGATTTAATATTTTTCTATGTGGCAATGCTTATGTACGATTTTTATACAGCAAATTGCCAAATGCTTTTAAGGATCTATTCAAAAACGTCAGCAATAGACATGCCTATAACACAAGACTAGCTGCTAGACAAACATATTCTCTTCCATATGTTAGAACCAACTATGGTAAATTTCAATTTAAGATTCATTGGTGCTAAAATCTGGAACACTATTTCTGATGATAAAAAAGAATGCTAAAACATTCTTTCAAGGAAGCAATTAAGTCCAACCTTCTAAACTCTTATTGATGCTATTCTGATTATATTTTTTGTCTATTTATTTCACAGTTTTTCTCAAATTGTGTGTCTTGTTCGTGTGTTCGTTGTTTAATTATCTTTGTTCAGTTATCCTAATATAATGAGTATCATTTCCTTTGTGTGACCGACATAAATTGTAATTTGTAACCTAATGGCAATCTGACTCGATTAGTTCGCTAAATTCAGATTTGCCAGTATCCACTTGTACAAAAAATTGTAAAACTTTGTGTGTAACCTTGAGATACGAAATAAATGTTGTTGTTGTTGTTGTCGCAACAAGAAAGTAATTGGCATGTTCGAGGATGAGGTTGGTGGGCAACAAATCCTTGAATTCGTCGAGTTGAGAGCAAAGTTGTATTCCTTCAGGATGGAAGAAAAGGTAGAGAAGAAATGCAAAAGCATCAAGAAGGTCGTCATCAAGAAGACGATAAGTTTTCAGGATTACAAGGATTGTTTGTTCAGTCGAGAAAAACAGATGAGGAAGATGAATGCCATCAGGAGTCACAAACACAACGTGTGCACAGAAGAAGTGAACAAGATTGCCCCTTCGGCAAACGACGACAAGAGGGTGATATTCGAGGATGGAATTCATACCAAGGCACATGGGTATCGCCAAAGATTCTTCTTGATCGCTTGATGGTTTGTTGGGCCAAAATGATTTTTTCACAACCTTTGCGAGTGAGTGTCAGAATGTCTTCCAAGAAGAAAACACAAAGGTACCTTCCTACAAAAGAACATCTCGATAGCAGTTAACCGCTGTGTTAGATGCGAAATACGCAACTGTCATTATGATGACGACCACTGTGGCTGTTGTTGGCATTGTCGCGAAGATGGAAGAATGAACATCAAAAGAATACTTCGTCCCTTCTTGCAAGAGGCGATAACGGATATCGCAGGTCGTATTGATGATGATTTGGCAACCATGAGCAATGCAGGATTTTTCGAGGCAGTCTTTGTTATCAAGCAAGAAGTCGAGAGTTTCCTCGAGTTGATGGAAAACTATTAGTCCACAAGTATGTCTCAGGTCGAGTTTTGCAGGATTACGAGGACGTAGATGCAGAAGAAATAAACAAGATGGCCCTTTCGGCCAATGACGATGAGAGGGCAATACCCGAGAATGGAATTCATACCACGACACATGAGTATCGCCAAAGATGCCGTTTCGTAGAATGAGTGTTTCAGACCTCCGATCGCGAATAATTTTCATATCGAGACATCTCTTGATATCAAAATACAGCTCATCAGCTTCGCTGGCCCCTGGCGAGTGGTATCCAACTGTTGAACTCTTTCGGGTAACCACTCCAAGAGACGAACACACGTTTATTCTTGGGGTCCCGCTTCAACACCTTTTCGACTCTAAAGATTTCTTGGTCGGTGGCTTGCAATTCTTGTTCATAAAATGATCCCGTGATCTCTTCACCAGCAAGATTTTTCAATTTGAAGGTGATTGGGTTAGTCTTTTGAATCTTGGCAACAACAAAAACTTCCTTCGTAAAGTTGTGTTCGAAACCCTTGTCAATAACTATTCTCTTGTATTTCGAGATCTTCACTTTGTCACCCACTCGAAATTTTGGCAACCCACCCACGAGCTTCTCTTTCCCATACAGGATGAACCTCACATTGTCTTTGTTCGACTTTTTGGAAGCTTGGATTGGGGTCATCTTGATCGAGCTGTGTTTGGAATTATTGTAGGCTTTGAGCAATTCAGGAAGGAAACTCGGGTACTGTGTTGAATTTCTTGCGGTAAATTCTTTCCACATTCTGGACTTCATCGTCCTGTTCCACCTCTCAACGACTGAGGACTTTTCTTCGTTCTTAGTCGAATACAGCTCCACGCCTTCTCTCTCGAACAAACCTTTGACATTTTTATTGTAGAATTTTGTTCCGTTGTCACTCCAAACTTTTTCTGGCCTTCTCGACCACCGTTTGAACACTCACTCAAAGGCTTTCGCGACTGTTTCACCTTTTTTGTCTTTGAGAGGCTCGATGAACCCGTATTTGCCGAAAACGTTGAATATCATCAGGAGATATCTGATCCCTTTGTTCCACTTTGAGAATTTTTGCAGCTCACTCAAGTCTGTGGCCCAGATTTGATCAACATGCCTTGCAACAAACCGGCGTCGAGTGAAACTTCTCGCCAATGGCTTGTACAGTTCGTCAGTCAGTTCTCGAAAGGTGTTCGTTTGTTCCCTCAACGCGTGTGCACGTTTTATTGGGGCCGAAGGCCATGGCCAAGTTTTTGCTTCGCTGCAATCGCGTTCCTCACACCTGTGTGACCCCATTGTCTCTCTTTCCATGGAATGGCATCCAATGCCTTGACCATCTTCTTGTCAGCTTTGTGTCTGCATTCCTTGTCATCCTTGCAAATACTGTAGCCAACATCGTGTTGCATTGCGACCGCATCTGTTTTGCCAGAAGGTTTCTGATAGATCTCAAGTATCTTGCCTGTGTTTGGGTCAAATTTTAGCTGCTTTTCAAGGGGAAATTATAACCTGGGAGAGTGAAACCCCTTTTCGGCTTTGGAAGCTTACCGATCATCTTGTGATTGTCAAAACCTGTACCTCTTTGTTGCTTGTATATCTCACGCAGGTGATCATTGTCAGTCTTTCTCTTGTTCTTCGGAAGGAGAATGGAGTTTTCACCCAGCAAACCCTTCCCCTGTGCTTCGCGGGCAACCAGTGCTTGTGCCTCTTTGACAAACGTGCACTTTATCGATCCACAATCAGAGCAGGTACACTTCAACATCAGCCTGCCATTCTTTGCACGGGTATGCTTCCCTGAACCAGGAACGCTGTCAGTGAATGTTTTTTCTTTCACACAAAATGTTTTGACCATGTTTGTTTGTCAACACAAAAAGATCAGCTTGTTTCATTAGCTAGACCAAAGTCAAGCTGATGAAACAATAAGTCGGATTAAAGAGTGGCCCCCAAGAACGGGCTGTTCGTCCCAAGCAACAATCCTTTCCCGCTTGCGGGCTTTGCACGCTTTGCTTCACGAACATTACCTTCAATAGTCCCTGTCCATTTGTCGTCGTGACGATTCGTCCGCTCCCTTTACCATTTGGAGTGTGTTTTCTTTCTTTTTTTCCACGCAAAACACCTTGTTCATTTATTCACCATCAGAAAAATATTTCCATTCTTCTCAGTATCTTCCGTGAACATGTCCAGAATTTCTCGAAGCTGGTCCCTCTTGTTCGTTCGTTCAGGAATAACAAGCAGTAATAACCACATCTGACTGAGCTGATGTTTTGTATCTGATTGTCATTCGCTGTAGACGATGAGATTCTTGATGAATATGACTTTGTGAATGTTGTTCGCATCGAACATGGTCTTTCCAGACGACTCTACCACAAGCTTGCTGAAGAGTGAGAAAGACCCGTTCACGGTCGACGATTCAGTATCTCCAGCAACGGCCGCCCCATCCGCGGTTGCCTCAAGAGTGTAATTGACGTGAAAAAAGGCATTGTACCAATCGTACCAGTTATTTCTGTCACTGGTCGTAAACTTGTAACCTGTCTTGGTCTGATGTGCGCCATTGACTGGCTAGGCGATCGGGGTATCCAGATTGAACCTGATGTAATTTGTCTTCTCCAGAAGTTTCGAATTTCTGAATGACATGTTTATTAGAAGGAATAAAAAAAGAATGAATGAAAAAATACTTTTTTCATTACTTCTCTTCATCCTCATCCCCATCATGACATGTTTCCAAGAATCAGGCTGAGTCTCTTCATGGATTCTCTGCACAGCTCGCTGGCGTTCCGCGGACGACCAATCATCTCATCAAGCATTCGCTTGGATTTTGGGGTGAGAGCTTCGCGCGAAGTGCAGCGCTTTCCTCTCATGATCTCCTCAATCTTTTTTGATCCCCTCTCAGCCACGACTTTCTCAGCCTCTTCACTGGCTTTCTTTACAATCCCTTTCGTGGCTTTCTTGGCTACTTTCGTGGTGAGCTTCTCGGCTGCCTTCTTCGTGTAAAGATCCTTCATCTTTCGCCCAATGTTCACGAGAGTATCAGTGATCACGGCGCTTCCCTTGTGCTTGTATCTGAAAGACCCTCTTTTCGAATCCCAGAACTTCATCCATTCCGATGGACGACTGCTTATTTATTCGAGGGTGAAAAATGCGCTTCGCGAAGTGCTTGGCGTAAAGTGCCTCACTCAGGGATCCTCTTTGATGAACAAAGTCAGGGCCATGGGAAAGATCGATCATGTCGAGAATGTTATTCGTCTCATCAATCACGTAAATTCTGATTGAGTGAATATCTGTGTTGTTATTGGGTGCCATTTCAGTCGTTTTGGTTCTTTCTTGAATGGGTAACTCACTTGAATGTTTACCATCGACAAGGCAAACAAGACATCACTGCCAACGTTATCCACACTTCTTGAAACGAGGTCACAATGAATGAAAACCCAATCAACGCCTCGTGTGATATCAGGAACGCGACTTGAGACATTATCCTGATCCGACAGAACTTCCTTGTCGAAGCCAAGCAATTCATTGAAGTCCCCCTGAATGAACTTTGAGGATCGCCCTGTAGATCGTCGAATCAAAGTAGAGGTAAAATTTATCTTTCCCGACCATTGATTGGACAAACTCACTGATGTTCTTGTAATCATACATTCTATCTGGGAAAACGAGGGTCTCCCAAACTCCGGCAGATTTTTTTTGTACTTCAGCTCGTTATTGTTATATTTTCGGCCCACGTTGTACCGAGAATAAGTCATCGTGATCAATTCATCAAAAGCTGTCATGTATTTCTTGTTCCTTGCAAGACTGATCGGTGGACTGAACCTGATCATAAAGTCATGAGACCTGTTTCTTTCTTGCTGTTTCTTCGCGAGTTGCGAATCCAAGAGAATACTCAGTGGAACTGGTTGGTTTGCCATTTATTCATGATCGGAAATAATTTTCCTTCCTTGCTTTTTCGTGATCACACCTTTTTCAATGAGAGCACCGACCAATCCTCAGGTTTGTTGCTGGAGTTTTCGTGATGTGTTTCCAGCTCCCTTTGATGCGAGGGATATGTAAAGTTGGTCGACCAGTCGGTCTGCATCACTCGAGAGGCCACTTCCCGAAATGTCCCATTCTTGCTGCTCGGACGAAGTGTCTCCATCTTCAGGATCTATGTCGACCCTTCTTTTCAACACTTGTTCCTCAAATGAGGACATCTCCTTTTGCCTCACCTTGTGGGGAGTCTTTCTTAGTTTTTTTTTCCTGCCTTTTCGAAGAACCTCAGAAGATATGGATCTTCTCAAACCACGTCTTGAGGCTGGAGTTCTTCTCTCAAACCCATGAGGTCACGAATGGAAAGCTCTTGAACTTGCCGGATTTTACTTGGCGGTCTGGCGTGTGACCAAATTTCGTGATAATCGAATCCAAGGTGCGGAGTTCGTCTGATTCGTGCGCCGTAGCAAGGAATTCTGGTTGTCCGACGGGACCCAATGTTTTCTCCGTCTTTTCGGCGAAAAATCCGTACCAGATTCTCCGCGGAATAGTTTTGGCTTGCTTCGCTGCCTTCAGCCTCGCTACTATCGCTACCAACGTTACCAACGCTGCCTTCAGCATCGCTACCTTCAGCGTCGCTGACATCAGTGTCTTCATCAACAAGTGGTGGCAAATCCTCCACCGGATATGGTGGCAAATTCATCTTCATCATCATCTTCATTGATTGGTCCCAGCTTTTTGTGAGCGTCCATCCTCCTTGTTATTGGTTCGAACAATTCTTCATACGCAGATTTGTCGAGTTATTTCTTGAGCTTGCGGTTCTTGAAAGTGCCAAGGATCTCGGCATTCTGTTTCTCGAGGCTGATCTTGTCATCCGCGAGTTGCTCCCATCGTTTCACCGACATGCTTTATTTCAACGAAGAAATAAAAGAAGGAAGTTCAAAAATTACGACAAGTGTTTCAAGTCTGAATCAGGCTTTAAACAGGGGCACACATGCATGCCTGACGATATCTTTCGAATGCTGATTGCTGCGCCTTCAGGAGGCGGGAAAACCAACACACTTCTCAACATGATCTATAAACTCTAGTCGTTCGATAACTTCCAAGAATCCAAAATGGCGGCCATCAGCCCAAGTTTCGGATTTTGCATATTTTTTTAAAGAAATTCTAAAACAACTGAAAATAATTACAAACATGAATTTTCAAAGAAAAAATACTGAATTTGTGACATAGACAAAAAGTTCCATTCTTTTTTCAGGCAGAGCACTGATTTTAAAAGCAAACGGCGAGTTTCGTGATTTCCTGTGATGACGTCATCAACTATGACATCATTTAAATAGGCTCAAAGATGTGTTATTAATCAAAGAACAGTTGTGCGGAAGCTTTTGGCAATCGGTAAAGTAGCACGTTTTTTATCACCAAAATACTCCTGTCGCCGTGAGTGCGTCTCTTAGTTCTGCTTTTCGCATCCGTGAATATCCGTCAATCCCACGCTCGCGAGCTAATGCTTTTAGCTCTTCAGCCGTTGTTTTGTTAGAAACGTTCATTATCATATCCTTGAAAGTAATCCTTTAGATAATTTTTTCTTTTGCCCAGTTCTAAGACAAACACGTGTTTTTGGACCATACTGAATCACAGGGGGAATTTTCAATACGGGCCAACGTTTTGGCTGGCTTGGCCTGGAATCGGCGCTATTATACTTGCGAATCATATTGAATCACAGGGGAAATTAGAGAAACTCACAAAGGATACTGAATCACAGGGGGGTTTCAGTTCAGGCAAATTTTGGCCGCCTGGAGTCGGCATTATCTTCCCTACTCACGCGTGTTTGTTTGCATGTTAGGATTTTCTTGCTTTCCGTTTGTGCTTACTTTCGCTATCTAAGGTGTTTTGTTGGCGTCCCTTTGACTGTTAGAACTAGTTTTTAGTTGTTACTCAGTAACTTCTCACATAAGCCTGGTTTTCACGAGCGAAGCAAGAATAAGCGCGACCTGCATTAATAAAATAAAAACAAACCAGGAGACAAGAATTACCAGTTACCAGACCTTTAAAGTCTGCTTCTGCGTTGGGCTCCTCATGAAAGTAAGACCCAGAGGGAACCTGGAACGAGTTCTTAGTGATCAAAAACATTTCTTACATTAATTGCATGATTTTTCTACAAGAAACAGCAGCAGTCTTATAATTTAGTCCTGGTAATATTTAAGTTTTTTAAAACTGGCTTGTCGGACTTAGAAATTTCAAAGTTTATCAACTCCAACCATTAATTTATTAATTTGTTACTTTTATTATAGTTTTGTTTTAGAATTTTTACTTGATACACATATTTAGAAAATGAATTACATGTGTTTATATTTATTTAATGGTTACACAGGGTCTGAGCTTACAGGATGAAATATTCAAAAAAACGGTTGTTAGTAATCGCCGTAACAGCGTATCGAGAATCGGCGAAACCAGATTTTTTTCCACCCCGAAACTTAAGAATCGGCATAACGAACTTTTCTCTTACCCGTACACTTGACAAAGCGCGAAACGACAGTAAATCAAGAAAAAAAAATATTTTTTACGTATAAAAAAATGAAGAAGCTAAAGAGTCGGGAATTTTTGGAACTCGGATGGAGATGATAAACAAAAGCTAACGCGAGTATTTAACCCAAAGAAATTTGAGTTTGAAACTTAAAACTTGCACTGACCTTCACCAACTCGCATCGACGTTTGGCCGGCACGGTTTCATATTCATACGAGTATGCTCGCAGTTACAACTGTCAAGTGCCAAGTGTCCAGTCGAACAACATTTATCAGTGTAAGTCGTAATGTGTAACCCATATATGTATGATGCAGATTGCAATCAAAATTTATTTCCTGATCTAACTTTATACCTTTCTATAAGTTCCTGAGTATGACCCTCCTTGTGAAGAATCTCAATTGGACAGAATGAGAAATTCCCATACAATTTCTCCACGTTCGGTATTTTTAGCAATATGCGTGATGAGCTCAATTCTGCGCTGCGGTGTACTTTTGTTGTGTGGGAAGTATGTTAGGTGTTCGAGACTGATTGCCCCTACGTTTCCGCGGATGAATTTTGGCTTGCCTTGTTTTTCTTTGCTAATGAAAGCATGGATTTTTGATCTTACTATTGTTCTCTCCCATTAAAGTCGGTCAAATCGCACAAGTGATTATGACGTGCCAACCGGTTCAATATGACTTTTCAAAATCAGGTGAACATAAAAATAAGTTATTTTCATTCAAAAAGTTTCAAGTTTAAGGGTGTAAAAATTTTCGTTACGATATTTGTCAAGTTTACGGGCCAAAAAAGGATTATCAAGTTATAGGGGCGTAGCCACGATTTTCCCTTGGGGGGAGCTAGAGGGGGGCTAAGTGATTTTTCTTAGAGAAATGTTCACTTCTAGTAGACAGACTGGGACGAGTGTTATTTTGAGGTAGAACAGAAAGAGGGGGCGGCCCTCTGCCCCCCCTGGCTACGCCCCTGAGTTATCACACTGACCTAATATATAGTAAGCATAATAAGGATCATATGCTGGGAAGAAAGGTTTTTTTTATTGAATCTGTATGTTCAGCGATTAAAAGTGGCCACGTGGTTGTTGTTCCTAATGTTATGGTCACGTGAACACGCCCTGGTTTGGGGGAGGTGCCGAGACATAACCAAAGGCTCTTTTCTGGACCATTTCGATTTTATCGAGACGTGTTTTGGCAGGCTTTCTGCCGAACACCCGCGTTACGTCCGATTATGATCTTGCAGGTTATTTAGTTATGTAGATGTAGATGAAACAACGCAACATTACTCTAGCACATCCGCGACGGAGTAAATTCGGGCGTAACAGATGGGGATAAGGTATTTTGGTTGCCCCTCCTCCATCCGAAGCAGCTTGCGGATGACTGTCGAGGCGTTTTGACGTCTCCATGTGCTTGTTCCATTTAATACTATAACTAATCAATCATGACCGCTGATCATACATGTGTACAAGTCGGGGCGTGAGCACTCCCTAACATAGGCTATGTACCAATGTAGCAATGTAGGTATCTGCAGTGGCGCTAAAGCCGCAGGCGCGTACGCAGGGGGGGGGTGCACTGGGTGCACGTGCACCCCCCCACCTGGAAAAAAGTTCCGCTCAGAAATGTCAAAAAGAGTAGAGAAAGTTCCGCCCAGACGTCGGCAAATTAAAACGAAAAAGGTAGGGAAAAAAGAGCATATAAGTAAAAGAAAAGGATAAAATGAAATAAAGCAAGACGATAGCCGTTTGTCGGAAAGAGAAATTATAAAGTAGATTGTTTCACGTTTACAGTAGTTACCATTATTGTTGTTTTGGAAATAAATGAACAAGTGATCCTTGCTTTTATAGTTGTTTTCATCGTTTATCGTACTGTATCTTACGTTTTTGAACGACTATTCAGGCCCA